>JARFJB010001501.1:390000-532500 GCA_036346205.1 Vesta saturnalis | reverse complement strand
CCACCAACCAAAAACCCCCCACCCACACCCCCCCCCCCCCCCCTTTTACACCACACCACCAACCCCCCCCCCCACACCCACACAAAACCCCCACAAAACCCACCCCCCCCCCCCCCCCCCCCCCCCCCCCCCCCCCCCCACCCCACCTAAACCCCCCCCACCCCCCACCACCCCACCACCAAACCCCACCACCACCCCCAACCCCAAACCCAACACCACCCACAACACCACACCACACAAAAAAAAAAAAAAAAAAAAAAAGGGGGGGAAAAAACGCACACCCAAACCACCACCCCCCCCCCCCCCCCGGGGGGGGGGGGCCCCCCCCCCCCCCCCCCCCCCCCCCAAAAACCAACCACCAACCACCCCCCCCCCCAAAAAAAAAACACCCCCCCCCCCCCCCCCCCCCCCCCCCCCCCCCCCCCCCAAAAAAAAAAAAAAAAAAAAAAAAAAAAAACGCAACCGGCCAACCCGCACACGCCCACGCCCCCCCCCCAAAAAAAACCACCCCCCCCCCCCCCCCCCCCCCCCGGGGGCCCCCCCCAAAACCACCCACACACCACCCACTTCCCCCCCACAACAACCCAACCCCCTTTTTTAAAATTTTTTAAAAAAAAAAAAAAAAAAAAAATTTTTTAAAAAAAATAAATTCCACCCCTTAAAAAAATTAAAAAACCCAAAAAAAACCACCCCAACATTTAAACTACCAAAAAAAGGAAAAAGGGGGTTTTTTTTTTTTTTAAAAAAAAAAAAAAAAAAAAAAAAAAAAAAGGGTTTTTTTTCCCCCCCAAAAAAAAAACCCACACATTACAAAACCAAACCACAAAATTTTAACCCCCCCCCCCCCAAAAAAAAAAAAAAAAAAAAAAAACCCCCAAAGGAATTAACCAGAACCCAAAAACAAAAACCACCCCAAATTAAAACCAACAATCCCCCCCAAAAAAAAAAAAAAAAAAAAAAAACCCCCTTTTAAAAAAAAAACCAACAACCAAAAAAAAAAAACCCCCCCCGGGGGGGGGGGGGGGGGAAAAACGGCCACCCCCCCAAAAAAAAAAAACCCAACCAAAAAAAAAAAACCCAAAAAAACCAAAAAACCCCCAAACCCCCCCCCCCAAAAAAAAGGGGGGGGAAAAAACCCCAACCACAAAGGGGGAAAACCACCCACCGCCAAAAAACACCAAAACCCACAACCCCAACCAAAAAAAAAAAAACCCCCCCAAACCAAAAAAACCCAAAAAAACCAGGCAAAAAAAACCCCCCAAAAAAAAAAAAAAAAAAAAAAAAAAAAAAAAAAAAAAATTTTTTTTCCCCACCTTAAACCTTCCCCAAAAACCCCCAAAAAAAAAAAATTTTTTCCCCCTTCCAAAAATTTTTAACCCCCCCCCAAAAAACAAACCCCCAAAAAACCCCCCCACCCAAATTTAAAATTTCCCAAAAAAAAACTTTAAAAAAAACCCCCCCCTTTCCCCCCCAAAAAAAAAATTTTTTCACCCTTTTAAAAAACCCCCCCAAAAACCCTTTAAAATTTTTCCCCCAAAAATTTAAAAAAAAAAAAAAAACCCCCCAAATTTTTTCCCCAAATTTTCAAAACAAATTTCCCCCCCTTCCAAACCCCACCCCCAAAAAAAAACCCCCAAAAAAAAAAAAAAAAATTTTTTAAAACCCCCCCCCCCAAAACCCACCCTTAAAAAAACCCCCCCAAAAACCCCCAAACCCCCCCCAAAAAACCCCCAAACCCAAAAAATTCCCCCCCCTTTTTTTAAAAAAAAAAACCCCCCCAAAAAAAAAAAAAAAATTTAAAAACCCCCCAAACAAACCTTTCCCCCACCCCCCCCAAAAAAAAAAAAAATTTTTTTTTTTAAAAAAAAAAACCTTAAAAATTTTTTTTTTAAAAAACCCCCAAAAACACCAAATTTCCCTTTTTTAAAACCTTTAAAAACCCCCTTTTTTTTCCCCTTTCCCCCCTTTTTTTTTTTAAAAGGAAAAAGCCAAAAACCCCAAAACCCCTTTCCCCAAAAAAAAAACCCAAAACCCCCCCAAAACCAAAAAAAAAAAAACCCAAATTTAAAAAACCAAAAAAAAAAAAACCCCCCAAAAAATTAAAAAACCCCCTCCCCTTTAAAAAACCCCAAAACCCCCTTTTTTTAAAAAACCCAAAACCAAAAATTTTTTTAAAATTTTTCCAAAAAAAAATTTTTTTCCCCCAAAAAAAAAAACCCAAATTTAAAAAACCCCCAAAAAAAACCCTTCCCCTTTTAAAAAACCCCAAAAACACCACCCTCCACTCACACACTCACACACCCACACCACCTCAAACCCCTCCACTCACACACACCTCACACTCACAAATCACACCTCACACACTCAACACTCACCACCACACACTCCACACACCACACTCACACCTCCACACCACCACACACTCCCCACCACACCTCCCCACACTCCACCACACCACACACACCCACACACACACCACACACTCACACCCTCACCACACACCACACACCCACACCTCACACCTCACCACTCACACACCCCACTCAAACCTCCACACACTCACACACTCCACACCTCACACTCACACCTCCACACACTCACACCTCACACCACACAAACACCACACACACACTCCCCACACTCCACACTCACACACCCACACTCACACCTCACACTCACACACTCACACCTCCACACTCACACACACCCCACACACTCACACACCCCCACCACCACACCTCACACACCACACACCTCCACCACACCCACACACCCACACCACACCACTCACACACACTCACACCTCACACACCCACACCCACACACCACACACCACACATCACACCACCACACCACACACCACACACCCACCACACCACACACCTCACACACCTCACACACCACACCCACACACTCCACCCACACCCCCACACACCACACACTCACCATTCACACCACACACTCACACCCACAACGCACACCCACGCACACACCCTCACCCCACCTCACACCTCCACACACAACCCACGCACCACACCCCACACACCCACACGCACACCTCCACACCACACCACATCACACACCGCACACACGCACACCCACACCACCACGCACACACGCCTCACACCTACTACCACACACCACCCACACCCACGCCAAGCCCAACACCACATAGACACCACACACAAACACACGCCCACACCACACCCACACCACACACCTCCACTCACACCACACACACCCACACACACACACCACCACACACACACACCACACCCACACACACCACACACCACACCTCACACACAACACACACGCAACACCACACACCCACCCACCACACACACACACCACCACACCCACACCCGCACACACACCACCACACAACACACACTCACACCCAACACACACCACACAACACACACACACTCACACACTCCACAACACCTCCACACACACACACACACCTCACACAACTCACACTCCACACACCACCCTCACCCACCACACTCCACACCACACACCCACACCACACACCCACACACCGCACCCACCCCACCACCACCTCCCTCACACACCACACACCACACACTCACCCCCACACACCCACACACCACACCACACACCACACACACACCCACACTCACACACCACACACCCACACCTCCACACCACCACCTCACACACTCACACACTCACACTCACACCCTCACACTACCCTCACACACCCACCACTCACCCACACCCCTCACACTCACACACTCACACACTCCACTCACCTCACCACACCACACCCCACACTCACACCTCCACACACCCCACCCACACTCACCACTCCACACTCCACACACTCCACACCCACCACACACTCACACACTCACACACTCAACACCAATCAACACCACACCTCCCACCACACAACCACACTCACACTCACACACTCACACACCCACACCCCACCACACACCACACCCCACCCACACCACACACCCACACACCACAACCACACACCACACCTCCCCACCACTCACACACTACCTCACAACCCACACACCTCCACACTCCCCTCACACACCCACACCCCACACCACCACCACCCACACACCACACCCACCACCCTCACACACTCACACTCACACACCCACCACCCACAATCAAACACCACCCACCCACCCTCACACAAACCCACACCACACACTCCACACACACACACTCCACACCACCTCACACCCACCACCCACCCACACCCACACCCCACACCTCACACACTCACACACCACACCCTCCACTCACCCACACACTCACACACTCCACACCCTTCACACCCACCTCACACACCCCTCACACTCACACCCACCCCACACTCACACTCACCACACCACACACTCACACACACACCACACACTCACCACCACACCTCCACACTCACACACCCACCTCCCCTCACACACTCACACTCACACACTCACACCTCCACCACACACCCCTCACACCTCACCACCACACACCACAACCACACTCCCCTCACACACCTCACACCCACACACTCAAACCCCTCACACTCACACACCACACACTCAACACCCACACTCACACACCCACACACCCACCACACCCCCACCACACACCCACCCACACACTCACACCCCTCACACCCACACACCCACACACTCAAACCTCACACCACACACACACACACCACTCACCCCACACACTCACACACTCACACACCCCACACCCACACTCACACACTCCACCCCACACTCAAACCCCACCTCACACCACACACTCACACACCACACACTCACACACCAACCCACCCTCACACCTCCCTCCACACTCCACACTCCACACACCCCACACCCACACACTCACACTCACACACTCCACACCACACTCACCCCTCACACCTCACACCACACACCACACACCACACACCACCCCCCACACCCCTCACACACCACACTCACACACTCCACACACCCACACCTCACACCCACCACACTCACACCTCACACCCACACACCACACCCCACACCACACACCCACCACCCACCACACCACCACACACCACACCCACCACCACCCTCAACACACACACACCACACCTCACACCTCACACCCACACGCACACACCACACCGCACACCCACACACGCCACCGCACACCACACACACACACACAACACACACCCACACGCACACACCCACACACGCCCAACCCCACACGCACACAATGCACACCACACGCACCAACCACCACAACCCCGCAAACACGCCACACACGCACACCCCACACACTCACACACTCAAACCACACCACACACGCAACGCCACAACCACACACCCCGCCGCAAACCCCACACGCACCCAACACACCACACCGCACACACGCACACACGCACACGCCACACACCAACCACACACGCACCACACACACCCACACACCACCACACACCCACCGCGCACCCGCACACACACACCACACACACAAACCACCACACAAACACAACCACCTCCACACACACCCACACCTCACACACACACCACCACACACACCCCACAACACACCGCACACCACACCTCACACACACACACACACACACACCACACACCACACACACACACCACACACCAACACAACACCCCACACTCCCACACCCAACACACACACCCACGCCAACCACACCACACGCAACCCACCCCACACTCACACACCACACACACACACTCCACACACCACACACTCACACACCCACCTCCACCACCTCACACCACCCACACTCCACACTCCACACCTCACACCCTCACACTCACACATTCACACCCACACCACCCTCACCACACTCCACACTCACACACTCACCGCTCACACACTCACACCTCACACCTCACACCCACACACTCACACCTCCACACACCCTCACACACCCCACCACCACTCACACACCCATTCACACCTCACACACTCACACACACTCACACACTCACACACTCACACTCACACACTCACACACACACCTCACACACTCACACACTGAGAACTCACACCTCATACCCCATTCACACACCGCACACGCCCACACGCATACACTCCCACACTCACACCTCACACCTCACACCCACACACTCAGACACTCACAACACACACACACCCGCACCTCACACACACCCACACTCATACACTCACACCCCACACACCTCACACTCACACACCCACACCTCACACACTCACACACCTCACACCTCACACACACAAACCACACACACACACACACCACACCTCACCCACACCCACACACCCACACACTTAACACACACACACTCACACACCCACCCTCACCTCACACACTCACACACCCTCACCCACACCCACACGCCCACACGCACACCGCACACCGCAACGCACACGCACACACACACACTCAACAAACACCCACACACACAACACACCGCACACGCGCACTCAATGCACACGCACACATGCACACACGCACGCACCCTCGCACACGCACAACGCACACACACCCCACCACACACGCACACACGCTCCACACCTCACACGCATAACAACACATCACACGGGCACACACCACGCCACACGCGCGCCCGCCACCGCACACCCGCAAATGTCACCGCACACACATACAAACACACACGCACACCACACGCGCACGCACACACCATACGCGTACACACTCACACACCCCACACGCACACCGCACCCACCCACCCACCGCACACGCCCACACACCCACCGCAACACGCACACGCACCCACAAAACACACACACGCAACATACACCCACACATCTCGCCTCACACGCACACACCCACACACGCCACGCACCACACACACACACACACACACACACACACACACTAACACAACCCAAACCAGACCAGACACACACACCTCACACACAACACACACCACACTCACACAAACCACACACACACAACTCAACACACACACACACACACACACACAACACACACACACACACACCTCCACACACACACACACACACACACAATACACAACATACACACACCACCCCATCCACCAAACACACGCACACGCGCACACGCAACCACGCACACACGCACACACCACCACCCACACACACCTCACACCCCACCCTCACACCCACACCTCACACACTCACACAACTCACCTCACACCACACACCACACACTCACCACTACCACACCTCACACACTCCACACACTCACACACCCCACACTCACACACCCACTCACACATCACACACTCACACCTCCACACACCTCCACACACTCACACACTCACACACTCACACACTCACACCTCACACACTCCACACTCACACCTCACACTCTCACACACTCACACCCACACCACCTCACACCTCACACACACACACACACACACCAACACACACACCCACCACTCACACACTAAACTCACACCTCAACACTCACTCACACACACGCCCACACGCACCACACCACACACCACACACTCACACATTCAGACCTCACACACACAACCCGCACTCACACAACCCACACCTCCACCACACACTCCACCCCCCACCACACGCCCACACGCACACCGCACACGCACACCCACGCACACCCGCCCACACGCACAGACGCACCGCACACCGCGCACCGCATACCGCTCACACGCATTCTCACACACCACATGAACACGCCACTCAACCACGCGCACCGCGCGCCCGCAAACACGCACACACACACCGCCGCCCCACGCATCGCACGCCTCCACACACCACATCACACCTCACACGCACCCGCCACACACCACCTCCCCTCACACACGCACACCACGCACACCACCACACCACACACTCCACACACGCACAACGCACACCAAAACACACGCACACACCGCAACATGCAACGCGTACACGCGTACTCCCTAACGCACACACCCGCAACACACAACACACCACACTCAACAGACACAAGACACAGACCAACCACACACTCACACAAATAGGCACTCCATACAAACACACACACACACAACACTACACACACACACACATCCACACACACACAACACACACACACACACACACACCACATACACAACCCCACACAACACACACACACACGCACCACGCAACCACGCGCAACACTCACACTCAAACACTCACACACTCACACACTCACACCTCACACCACACCTCCACTCACACACTCACTCACCACCTCACACCTCACACACTCACCCACCACACACCTCCACCTCACACCTCAACACCACACACCTCACACACTCCACACCTCACACACCAACACACCTCACACACTCCCACTCACCCCACAACACACACTCACACACTCACATACTCACACACTCACACCTCCACCTCCACACTCACACACCCACAAACTCACACCTCACACTCCACCACTCCCACACACTCACACCACCCACTACCACCTCACACCTCCACACACTCACCGCCCACACACTCACACACTCACACACCCACCACACTCACACCCACACCTCACACACTCCACACACTCACACACTCACACTCACACCTCACACACACACACACCTCCACACTCACGCTCACACTCCACACCTCCACACTCACACACCTCCACATCACACCACCCACCACTCACACACTCCACACCCACACTCACACCCCACCCACATACGCACACGCACACACGCACACACCTCACACGCACACCCGCACACCGCACACACGCACACACGCACACACACACCTCACACACATACACACACACCCCACGCACCGCACACCGGCCCACACGCACCCACACGCACACGCACACACCACACCACAGACACACGCACAAACGCCACAAACGCACCCTCACACATCAAACTCACAAACCACTCACCCACACGCCCCACACGCAAACACGCAAAGATGTACACACACGCACACACTACACCTCCCACACGAACACAAACACGCACACACCGCACACGCGCACACCGCACACACGCACCACGCACACGCACACACACACACACACGCACCGCACACCACATAAGAACACACGCACCACCGCACAAACCGTACACATCCCTGCACCGCACACGCACGCCCTCAACCCAACACTACACACCACACACCAACAACACCTCCCAACACACACACACACCACACCCACACCTCCACACACACACACACACCCACACACACACACCTCACTCAACACACACACACACACACCACAACACCGCACACCCCACACACACGCAACACCTCACACCGCGCACCGCAACCACCACACACGCACCACCCAACACACCACACACTCCCTCACACACTCAAACCTCACACCTCACACCTCCACCCTCACACTCACACACACACACACTCCCACTCACACACTGACACACTCACACCTCACACCACGCACTCACCGCTCCACACACTCACACACTCACACACTCACACTCACACACTCACACCACCCACACTCAAACACACACCTCACACCTTCACACACTCACACACTCACACCCACACCCACACTCACACACTCACACCCCACACCCACTCACACACTCACACCACACCTCACACCACTCACACTCACACACTCACACCTCCACACACTCACACACCACACACCACCCACACCACACACACCACACACCACACACCACACCACACCACACCACACACTCACACACCACACTCCCACTCAACACACTCACACACTCACACCTCCCACACCCCACACTCACACACTCACACACACCTCCCACTCCACTCACACCTCACCACACACCACACCTCACACTCCACACACTCACCTCACACCACCACCACACTCACCCACCACACTCACACTCACACACTCACCCACACCCACACTCACACACTCACACACTCCACCACACACCCACACCACACCCACACCTCACACACTCACACACCACCCACACACCACACAACCACCCCAACCACACACGCACACACGCACACCACCACACACACACACCGACACACACTCCACACCAACACAACCAACACACCACCCACACAACCCACACACCACACCACACGCACACCAACACACAACACCACGCACACGCACACACTACACACGCACCCACGCAGACCCACACATTACACCGCCCGCACCACACACACGCGCGCACCGCACACACACACATATACCAACACAACCAACCTCCCAACACGCACACACACACACACACACACACACACACACACACACCTCACCACAAACACACACACCACCCACCACATACACCCCACACACGGCCACAACACACGCGCACACACAACCACGCCACACACGCACCACACACCGTGGACTCACGCACACAACACCTCCACACTCAAACACTCACACTCTCACGCACTCCACCTCACACCCACCCACACACACACACCCTCACCCACTACCACCCACACACTCACCACCAATCACACACCACAAACACTCCACGCTCACACACTCACACCTCAAACACTCACACACCACACACTCACACACTCACACACTCACACACTCCACACAACACACTCACAAACCACTCACACAACCACAATCACACAATCCACCTCACACCTCACACTCACACACACACACCACCACACTCACACACTCACACACCACACACCACACTCACTCACCACACTCACACCCCACACACCCTCCCACACCCACACTCCACACACTCCTCACACACACACACACACACACACACACACACACACACACACACCTCACACTCACACCCTCACACTCACACACTCACACACTCAACACTCACACACCACACACCAAACACCCTCACACACTCACACTCTCACACACACCACCTCACACACTCCCCACACCACACCTCACACTCACCA
Organism: Vesta saturnalis; assembly: GCA_036346205.1. NCBI lineage: Eukaryota > Metazoa > Arthropoda > Insecta > Coleoptera > Lampyridae > Vesta > Vesta saturnalis. The sequence continues at coordinate 521,601 of JARFJB010001501.1, read as the reverse complement.
CTCACACGCCCCACACCACCACCCCACTCACACCTCCACACCTCCACACTCACACCCACACTCACACCCCCACACACTCACACCCACACAGTCACACACTCCACACACTCACACCTCACACCTCACACACTCAAACCTCACACAACACACCTCACACACTCACACACTTACACTCAAACCCCACACTCACCACTCACACACACACTCACACCTCACACTCACACACTCACACACCACACACCCACCACTCCCACCACACCCACACTCACACCCACACTCCACACACCCCACACACTCACACCCACACTCCACACACTCACACCACTCACACCTCACACACTCCACACACCTCACACACCACACCTCACACACCCACACACTAACACACTCACACACTCACACCTCACTCACTCCACACTGCACACTCACACACCCACTCACAGTCACACACTCACACCTCACACACTCCACACCTCCACACTCACACACTCACACGCTCACACACTCACACACTCACACACTCACAACTCACACCCCACACTCACACCCACACGCTCACACACCTCCACACACCCACACACTCACACACTCCACACCCTCCACCTCCACACCACCTCACACCCCACCTCACCCTCACACCACCACACTCACACACCTCACACACTCCACACACACTCACACACACTCCACACACTCACACCACCACACGCACACACAGACGCACCACAGACCTCCACCACACACAACACACACTCCACACACACCACATCACCAACACACACACACAAACACCAGACAGACACCCACCCACACACCACACACACACACACACACCACACAACTACACACACACACACACCACCCTCACACACACACAGAACATACACACACACACACACACCCACACACACATTCACCACCACAACACGCCACACATTTACACACACCACGCCCGCACACGCAACCACGCGCACATACGACACCCACACGACCCACACCTACACACCCACTCACACTCCCACACTCACCTCACACCACACCCCACACACTCCACACTCACCCACACCACACTCACACACTCACACCTCACACCTCACACACTCACACACACACCAAACACTCACCGCTCCACACTCCACACACTCACACCCACACACTCACACACTCCACACTCACACTCCACACTCCCACCTCACACGCTCACACCACCCTCACACACTCACACACTCACACTCACACACCACACACCCACACTCACCCTCACACACCACACACTCCACCTCACACACTCACACTCACACACCTCACACACTCAAACACTCACACCTCACACACTCCACACTCACACACTCACACCTCACACACTCACACACTCCCTCAAACCCTCCCTCACACACTCACACACCCACCACCCTCACACACTCACACACTCACACCTCACACACTCACCACTCACACTCACACACTCCACACACACACACACACCTCACACACTCACATACCACTCCCACCTCACACACCTCACACACTCACCTCCAACACACTCACACACTCCACACACTCACACCCACACACTCACACACTGCACACTCACACACTCACACCTCACACCACACCTCACACACTCACACACCACACACACACACTCCACGCTCACACCTCACACACTCACATCACACACCACACCTCACACACCCACGCTCACACACACACCCCACACCTCCACACTCCACACCACCTCCCCCACACCACACCTTCCACACACACTTACACCCACACACCCACACACCACACACCACACACACACACGCACACGCCACAACCTCTCACGCACACACAACACACCGCACACACACACACACCCTCACACCTCAACACACCACCAACAAGACGCAGACAACACCCACCCACACACACCGCACACACGCACACACCACACCACACACACAAGACACCCACACGCACACACACCACAAAACACCACACACCCTCCAACTCCCCACACGCACACACCGCCCACACGCAAACCAACACAAACACAACACAGACACCCACAACCCTCCCACACACACACACTCACCATCACACACACACACCCAACGCACAACCGCACGCACACACACGCAACACACTCACACCCCACACAACCACGCGCACACCGCACACAACACCACCACACACTACACCCACACTCAAACCTCCCTCTCACCCCCACCTCACCTCACACACCCCACACACACACACACACTCACCCACCCACTCACACACTCACACTCACACAATCACACACACACTCAAACACTCACCGCTCACACCTCACACACTCCACACTCACACCCACACCTCACACACTCACATCACACACAACACCTCACAACTCACACTCACACAATCACACTCACACCTCACACACTCACACCACACTCACACACACACCACACACTCACACACTCACACCTCACCACAACCGCACTCACTCACACACTCACACACCCACACCCAAACTCCACATCCACACACTCACCCACACCACACACACACCACACACACCACACCTCACACACCTCACACACTCACACTCACACCACACCACACCTCACACCTCCACACACTCAAACACACACACTCACAACCACACCCCACACACACACTCACACACACACCCACACTCACACACTCACACTCCGCACCCCTCACACACTCCACACTCACACCTCACACACTCACACACTCTCACACTCACACACTTACACCTCAAACCACACATCACAACACAGTCACCCCCACACCCACACACTCACACCTCACACCTCAAACACCACACAACCCACACTCACACACTCACATTACACTCAACACTTCACCTCACCACCACACACACACACTCACCCTCACACCACACCTCACACCTCACACACCTCACGCACTCCACACTCACACACCACCCCACACACTCACACCTCACACTCACACTCACACACTCACACCTCACACCTCACACCTCACACACCTCACACCCACACTCACACACTCACACACTCACACACACTCACACACTCACACAACTCACTCACTCACACCTCCACCTCACCACTCCACACCACTCCCACACTCACACACCTCACACACCTCCACACCTCACACTCACACCTCCACCTCACACCACACACACTCACATCCACACACCCACACACTCCACACACTCACCCTCACACCCACACACTCACACACTCACACACTCACACACCCGCACACTCCACACTCACCTCACACACCTCACACTCCACACATCACACTCAACCTCACACCACACACTCACACACTCACACACACGCACACCACACACCAACGCACCACGCCTCCACACACAACACACACGCACACCACACACACACCTCACACACTCCAACACACACACACACACCACAGACCAGACAACACCCACCCCACACCACACACACACACACACACACACACTTCACACACACACACTCACACACCCACACACACAAGACACACCACACACACACACACACACACACACTCAACCACACATACCACATCACATACACGCACGCACACACCTTTCCACACACGCGCACACGCAACCACGCGCACATACGCACAACACACTACACACGCACACACCCTCACACACTCAAACACTCACACTCTCCGCACTGCACACCTCACACTCACAATCCACACCTCACACACTCACCCACCACACCCACTCACACCTCCACACTCACACCTCACACCTCACACACACACCTCAAACACTTTTCACACCCACACACTCCACACCCTCACACCTCCACACTCACACCTCCACACTCACACACTCACCCCACACCTCACACCTCACACACTCCACACACCTCACACCTCACACCTCACACACACCCCACCACTCACACACTCACACTCACACCTCACACCTCACACACCCACACACCTCACACACCACACGCACACACAGACGCACCACGCCTCTCACCACACACGAACACACCACCACACACACACCCTCACCCAACACACACACACACACACACACAGGCAGACACTGACGCAGACAGACCCACCCACACCACCACACACACACACACAATACACACATACACACACACACACACACCTCACACACACACACACACACCACACACACACACACCCTCACACAACACACATACACAACCAATCACATAACACAGACACCACAAGACACACACACACACACACACACACACATCCACTAATACCGCAACCTCCCACTCACGGCCCCGCACACACGCACACACGCACAAACACTCACACACTCACACCCCAGACTCAAACACACACGCACACAAACACACACACACACACACACTCACCAAAACACACACAACCCACCGCACACCACACGCACCGCACACGCACACGCACACGCACACGCACACGCACAGCACACGCACGCGCAGCACGCGCCGCGCAACGCGCACGCACGCACACGCACACGCACCACGCAACGCACCGCACCGCACACGCAACGCACACGCACACGCACACGCACACGCACGCACACGCACACCGCACACGCACCGCACCGCACCGCACACGCACCGCACCGCACACGCACCCCCGCACACGCACACGCACACGCACACGCACCACCGCACCGCACACGCACCGCACCGCACACGCACACGCTCACGCACACGCACACGCACGCACACGCACCACGCACCACGCACACGGCACACGCAAGCACACGCACACGCACCGCCGCACACACACACACACACACACACACTCCACACACAAGGCAGACAACAGACACACGGATATATATATATATATATATATATATATATATATATATATATATATATATATATATATATATATATATATATATATATATATATATATATATATTTTTCCACCGGAGCCTTCGACGCCAAGGAATCTCAAGAAATACTCAATTGTAATAAGTGAATTTTGATCTTAGCGTTAGCATTACATTTAGGTAATCTAGCGGCAACCATAACATTAGTATGATAACAGTTTAAATTACTGCAGACCAATGTAAGATCTTTTCGTCCAGGCTAAATTTAATAATTTCCGTTAACGCGAACTAGCCTACTAGACGTTGGAATAATAATTCCCGCCATTTATCTGTTTCTTACGATATCTCAGGATAGGAAAAAGATATCGGCTTGCAGTTTTCACTGTTTTATTACTAATTTAGTCTGCTTTTTAAGGACCTACTTAAATTTTTATGCTTCCATTTAAAATTGTAAAGAGAAAACAATATTAAAAAAATATTAAACAGCGCCCTCTAGTATTTATGTTATTAATCAGATTGCTTCAAATTTACAAATTATGGCCGACGGCCGTTCTTAGTTGGCCACCCGATACAATCGTTAACAATACCAAATTGATTGTATAAAAGCGAATAAGAACTTTAATGTGTATATGAAAGTAACCATTTTTTATTGTGGTAAACGTTTTGAACGGCAAGCATCACAGTATAAGGTGATGTGTGTTATGCTAAAGCGCCCCTATACCAGGTGCGTGAGTGAACAAACCGTAGACATTGCGTTAGTGCGTACTGCAGCCGAGTGCGTAGGGAAAATATACGGCTACCTCTTGTGTTTTGTGCATAGTGCATCTAAGAATGTAAAAAGGATTACCGCACCGAAAAAGGATTAATTAATGTAATACGTAAGAATTAGATTTAAATTTTATTGAGCCAAGACAAGTACGATTATCTTTCTAAGCACATTTTTTGTTGTTGTTGCATTCAAAGAAAAAAAAGGTAATCGAACTTTAGTTATTTTGTTGTTTTTAGTTTTAGGAATTAAGTAATTTTAGTCTTAACGTACTTATATGTTTGGTGGTTTTTTTAAACTACGCCGTTGTATCTATTTACATGCAGAATTTGTCTATATATATATCTACCGTTTAAATTATTTTGTCCTTTATTTGTGTCAATTGTGTGTCTAACTGGTTACACCTTCTGACAAGTAAAATTAGTCATTGCATATATTTTCGAGTTTAAGGATCCATTGGAAATTGCTTAATGAGCCAGATCGATCACAAAGCTTCATTTTAGCTTTGAAATATTAAGAACACTACAAACAAAGCACTTACTATTTTCTTTATTCAGCATGAATTACAGTTTTGAAGTAGTAAAGTTTAAACCTAGTATTGAATGTCTAAATACGATTTTAAAGATAAAGTAGTAAAAAAGTATAACGATATTATTGATGATACAAGCACTAACCGCTCTATCTTTGAATTATTATTCAGCAATTTACGAACGTTTTTTTTTGAGATATAATTCATTGTTAAACTGATTTCGTTTATTTTATTTAGAAGTTTCTAAAATGGGAATATTTATTTAATTCAAAGTTTATGACAGTTAGAAATATAAATTTATAGGTATACGAAGGATACTTAAAAAGCGCCTGTCAATAATCTTATTGTGTTTAATTGCTTCTTGCATCTTATTATTAATTCATTGATATAGTCAGTCCATGGGAGCCCAGGGTCTAAAGTTGCGCCCAGAAAAGTGCCAGAGCTTGCATATCGAATATATCTCCCTTCCAATGAAATCATAGGATCATAGTGGGACACTCTCAGTTTGCAAAAATGGAAACTATAGGATTTTTCGTATATTTTGAACCCCACTGCACTCACATTAGGAAATATGATGTCTATGGCTTGTTGCAGTTTTCGGTTAATTCTATTTTTTGCTGCCGAGTACAAGATAGTTAAATCGTCCACGTATAGATAGCTGTATATGTCATTGGGTAGAGGTGTGGTTAAGAAATTAATTGCCACGGCGAATAATACCACGCTCAAGGTGATCCCTGCGGTATACCATTTTGCAGAATTCTGGGAGTAGAAATCTGATTCCCCACTCGAACACAAAACGTACGGTCATGGAGACATGAAGAAATAAGTTTAGGCAAATTGCCTCCGAGTCCCCATTCATGGGAGTACGGTGTATCAGTTGTCCACCGTTGTAGTCGAAAGCCAGATTGATGCAAAGTTGGTTTAATTTATTTCGCGCAGTACAAACATTTTCTATATTATGTTTTATAATATTGGGTATCACACTCGAAACATAAAACACGTTTTTTGCATACTTGGAGGAAAATAAATTTTTCGGGTATGTGCGTGTTTGAAATCAGTTTACCTGTTGAAAATTTGAATGTTAAGCAAGAAAAGGGCAAGCAGGCTTATATATTTCAATGCAAAAAAGTTTCTGGCTTATGGAAGTATTGTGGAAACTTGTGAAACAAGACAACGAAATGAAAATAAAAAATAAAATAGGAACGATGGAGAAAATTTACATTGTTCTATGTGGTTAATCTGATGCAACTTATTCTGAATATGTTTTGTATGTAAATTTAGACTAAAACTGTGCTACCCCCATGAAGAATTACCGCATTTTAATTTGAAAATCATAAGTGCTTGTTTAAAAATAGAACCGTTCCGGATTTTAATTTAAAAGAGATCTTCATGCAAACGTAATTGGGACACAATAGCTGTTATAACGATATAACTATTATAAAAGGGACAAATCGATATCCTGCTTTTTTTCGAAACTAGGAAAGTAACTAAATACCGTTGATTGCAGTGCTAGTAACTACCGCTAAAAGTTAAATCTTATAACTAGCAAATTAGACATTTTTGCAGTTAATCAAGAAACTTGTTAGGTATTGTATTGTTCTTTTGTCGGTAGTTTTGGTACATGGCAGATAAACAGCGTTAAAACTTTTACATCATGATAACGCAAATCACGTTTATATGCATTTCCATAACGGTACGTATATTTAAGATAGTAATGCGTATATATGACATGGCATTGAAACTACAATGCTGTTACGCCATTGCTGGTCCTAGTTTCAAAGTAATTTACATAGTACACATTACAAATTATAAGAGAGCATAATTTGAGGATTAGAATCTAAATATGCAAAAGTAACTCACCTAATTCTGGTCCACAAACTCTCGGAATAATTTCCAGAATAGCTGAGCAAGAGGTGTCCTCGAAGCAAAGCTGCCGAGCGAGCAGACAGTTGAGGATCGCAATCGCAGTTTTTAAATTGGGCCCTGAAAGATTAATTCAGAATATTATATACATACTCCACATAACGGCAAATCACATATATTATACATTAGATTGCCAGAAATGTTTATACGACATTTCTAATTCAACCAAACTAAATGCGAAAGTCAATATGAATAATCAAGCCGTAATTTTGTGTCTATCTGATCATAAGGTGTACCGCATAAAAATGTATCCTAGATATTACAGATGTAACCATAACTTCCTTTCCCTGTTAGAAAAAATCTAAACAAAAAATGCTCCCTTTTCAAGTGAAACTGTAATCGTTTACTGTTGAACTGTTTGATTATTATCCATTCAACCACACAATATTTTATCGTTGACCACGAATAACTTTTGCAAATACCGGACATAAATACATATAATTTGCATATTTATAGATACATAGTTTAATGCGAACACTAACAAACCTGAATAACAAATATATATGTAAACGGAAATCTGAAGCACATCAAACCAATTTGTTCAAGGGGTAAAGAATATGCGACGCCTACTTAAACAAAACAAAAGTTCATATTACATTTAAACGTACACCATCGTAATCTACGCTAAAATTATATAGAAGGTTCCTTTAATCCATAAATTGTTCAAAAAGTTCTTTTATAATTCAATCTTCATTTCTAAAATTAGATACCTTCAGTAAAAAAAGGGTGATTATGTAAAATTGTAAAACTGCGCGTGCGTGGGTGTGTGTGTGTGTTGTGTGTGTGTGTGTGTGTATGTGTGTGTGTGTGTGTGTGTGTGTGTGTGTGTGTGTGTGTGTGTGTGTGTGTGTGTGTGGTGGGTAGTGCGTGGTGGTGTGTGCGTGTGTGCGTGGTGTGTGTGTGTGTGTGTGTGTGTGTGTAGTGTGTGTGTACGTGTACGTGTACGTGTGACGTGTGACGTGTACGTGTGTACGTTGTACGTGTGTACGTGTGTACGTGTGTACGTGTGTACGTGTGACGTGTGTGTGTTACGTGTGTACGTGTGTACGTGTGTGCGTGCGTGTACGTGTGTGCGTGCGTAGTGTACGTGCGTAATTGCGGTACGTGTACGTGCGTGCGTACGTGTGTATGTACGTGTGACGTGTACGTGACGTGTGTAGTGTACGTGTGTATCGTGTGTGCGTGTACGTGTGTACGTGTGCGTGTGTCGTGTACGTGTGTACGTGTACGTGTGTACGTGGACATGTGCGTGTATTGTGTAGTGTACGGTGTACGTGTGTACGTGTGTACGTGTGTGTGTGTACGTGTGTACGTGACGTGTGTACGTGTTACGTTGTACGTGTGTACGTGTGTACGTGTGTACGTGTGTACGTGTACGTGTCGTGTGTGTACGTGTACGTGTGACGTGTGTACGTGTACGTGTGTACGTGTGTACGTGTGTACGTGTGTACGTGTGTACGTGTGTACGTGTGTACGTGTGTACGTGTGTACGTGTGTGTGTGCGTGTTCTTGCGCTTGTGCTTGTACATGTGCATGTGCGTGTGCGTGTACGGGTGCGTGTGCGTGTGCGTGTGCGTGTGGTGTGCGTCTGCGGTTGCGTGCGCGGGGCGTGTGCGTGTGCGTGTGCGTGTGCTTAGACGTGTGCGTGTGCGTGTGTGCGTGCGTGTGTGTTGGTATGCGTGCGTGCGTGCTTGCGCGCGTGCGTGCGTGTGTGTATTTATGTATGTTACTATCCACGATAACTCCAGAAATTCCTAAGGTGGAATGTAAGTGATGGTTGAATTTTTTTCATTATCTGAATAACGATTGATTTTATAGGAAAAAGTGCAGTCGTATTTATTAAAGAAAATTTAATTTTACATAACTTTTGTTTATACATTTTTTTAATATAACGCAAGGGATCCAATAAATTAATTAAATATGACTGAAAATGGTTATAATGTATTATTGATATTCAATAGTAGCGGGCGGCTTTGGAATTTTTTTTAAGTTAACAGGTATATATTGATATCTATCTGACATGAAGTTTTAAACGTCATTCTGGTAGATTTTTTATTTTGTTTTTACAATGTTACATATTTTCTTAATTAACATTATAAAAAACCTTGTATAATTATCCTTAAAAAGATGTTATTAAAATTATTCCATTCCTTTTAAATTCCATTTTGTAAGTTGGGAGGTCGTGTGGTGTTCCACACCTGATATTTTATTTTTAATGTTTAATCATACGTAATGGCCGTGAAAATGACCCTTTCAACGTCAATACCAAATCCACTATTATTTTTAATACTAAACGTCTATGTAAATCAAAGCTTAATGTCAATTATAATGACCATACTAGCGCCAACACCAATATCAATACAACCTATCTGAGACGAAATGGTTTTATTATCAATATGACTTATTTACTCAAAAGTTGTTACTTAATATTTATGAAAATGTTAAGGCAAATTATAGTTAAGTGTGTCACGTCAAGTTATTTCTATTAAAGTATCGTGGAAATTGCAGACAAGTTCATATTTTATCGACAAAATGAGAATTGACAAGGTTCATATAAATTTTATCTAATCGATATACGGACAAGTTGACTTTTTATTGAATATTTATATCCAACTTAGAATTTACATATTGTACCTTTCTTCTTAAAAGTATGTTTGTGAATTTAAATCGTGTAAGTAATGAAGTGAAGTTTTGTTAAAATAACCTGAAGAGATAGCATGGTTACGTAACGCTTTATGAACAAGAAACATTATTTTACGTTGCACAAGTATCAAAAAGTATTTAAAGATCCATAACTAAAAATGTCGAACATATACAGATTTATGATTGGCAAATTTAATTTCTTGCAATACTGATTCCAAGTTTAGGTTAGAGAGCATACTAAACACAACATAATTTCCTAATTATACCATGTAGCGACAGCTATAAGGAGTACGTTATGCATTGAGCACCCAATATATTGCTTAGGCTTGATAGCCTATGACTCTTCCAGAGGCATATCTAGCTGTAAGTACGTCAAATGGAAAGAAGATGAAAGTTGTAATAACGTGGAAAACCATAGTGTTCATTAACAGCAAGGGCAGATAGGAGAAACGGTTATAAAAACCTTTGTTTTTTTTTCAAAGGCAAATGCAAAGAATGTTATGTTTGGCCACATTTCCCAAATTATGCAAATATTATGCAAGAGGTTCGGAATAACTGTGAAAGATAACATATATCATTGTTGCAGTTTTTCAATGCTGTTGTGTAACTGCATTAAATATTTAGAGGATGCTACTTTCAATGTATTCTTTAGGTAAATCAAAACATTTTTTTAATCTGGTGAGCTATACTTGAAAAAAGATAACAACCTAAAAGAAATTTCAATTCTACATAAAAAGGGTACTCCTAACTTTATCGGTTTCTGAATTATTTGGATTTAAAAGTTTCAATGTCCATTAAAATTAGCTTGAGCAAAAATACAAATCATGTCATGTATCTCTTTGTTGGAAAAATTATTATGTCGTGGCATTTTTTGATTACTAGCTAATAATTTTACACGAATAATAAATCATACGCACGCACATTAGGCTAATATTAATTGACATGAAAACTTGACACAAGCCTACTTAGAAAAGCAATAGCAATATCAGCGACTGAAAGAAAATCAGCAAAATACATTGAAACTTTTAAATGCAAGTAATTCAGAAATCGATAAAGTTAGGCGACTTGAACAAGAGTACCAATGTAGAATTGAACGTTCTTTTACATTTCTAACTTTTTTAAAGCATAGCTCAACAGATAAAAAATTATGTTTTGATTTACCTAAGTAATACCGCGAAACTAGCGCCCTCTACGAGCAACGTCAAGACAAGCTTCAAATTCGTAATTTTCACGCCACAAAACCCAACACTACGAATTTTCAAAATCAAACTTTCTCCTTTATATATATATATATATATATATATATATATATATATATATATATATATTTCTATACTTTGATATTTTGAATGAAAGCTTTGTTTGACGAGAGCAAATAACATGGTAAAATCGCGACCCCGAAGGTGAAGTGATTTTACCTTTTGTTATTTGCTCGAGCCGAATTACTTAAAAGCAACAGAGCCTGGGTTTGGTCAAGATGAAAGTTTCTCCCGGGAATAAATACCAGCTCAAATGGTATTTGGTGATATAATTTACTCTACTCATTTCATTAAAATAATAAATCATATTTTAAGCGTTACTGATAGAATTTAACTAACGTTACCACGGAAAAATCAACATGTAGTTATCCACTTGCAAGCATACCTAAGAGTTTATCCGATGTCAAAGTGACAAAACGTATATCAAAATGCATTTTCTTTGACAGATGAATTAAATTGCCAACTATATAAAAACATGACTAATATTTCTTCCATGAATTAAGCGATAAATAGGCACTCTCAATACGGCGCATTCAAAATGAAGCCCCATGAGATAAAAAGTTAGTTTAGATCGGAGAGTAGTATTTGCATTTGGCATACTTGTGTGGCGATTTTGAGTATTTCAAAGGCCAATAGAATTATTATCAGATACCAGTGATAATGTAATTTGGGCTGGTTGTAGTTTACACAATTGGTCACGAATGACTTCCAATACATACTTTACCCCACAGCTTGTTAACAGTGAAGATCTAAATGCTTATGAAGTTACACCAGGAATCTGGCGAAATCACACCAATTTAGGACAATAGATATCATCTGTTCCCATACCAGTTTTTTTCGACTTCTCAATTTTGGCCAATTCTTGGCGATAGGCGTCTTTAATACTTTTTATTTTTGCTTTCAGCTGATTTACTGTCATCTCTAAATGCACCTTCAGCTTTCAATTCTTCCTACAATTTCTCAAAATCAGAGTCCCTTAATTTTGTATCCAAATATTCTATTAGTTTTGTATTCCATAAAATCGAAAGATATTTGTAAATTTCCAAAAACTGGTTAATATTATTCACATTCCACTTCACAATAATAATAGTAGTAGCGTTTATTTCTTATTATTATGTTGTATTATTACTTTTAATTTATTAGAAAACTATCTTTTAAATTATTTTACGCAACAACCATGCACGTGTAACTGACGAGATCAAGCTTATTTACTAGCAACGTGTAATCATGCGCGCTTTTTTACTCGCCAACTATATCTGACAACTGGATAGTAAAAAAAACGCGCTAGTAGCGTGTAAACTAGCTCCGTGTAATCGACCCTTATAGTTATCAAAATTTATTATTAAAACTTAAAGGCATCATGTTACGTCAAGGATATTTTCAAACCACCTTAAAAATAAACTTTATTTTCTTTAAGCTTACTTATTATCAAAGTAAAAAGTTTAGCCACTTCACTTTGAAGGCTTATTTCACAAAATTGGTGGAACCGATTTGCCTGAAATTTATGCTATTTTTATGTTGTTAAAATATATAAATTCTCAGTGTTTAGTTGGCGTTGAATTTTATTTACAAATACTATACAGTATACATCGTATCATTTTTAAACACGCTCGATTTGAAACCTTCCTAAATATTTTATTTTCCAATTCAAATCAATAAAAACCAGAATAAGGCAGTTCTTTCTAAACCTATTACCACAAAGAAATTGTTTTCATTTGCTTGTAAATAGCCCAAACAGGCAAACATGACCAATTCTCACTATGTGAAGTAAGTAAACTTTCTTTGTCATAACATTAAGGAATTGCCTAAATAACATGAATGTAAAAATATTTTCTTAAAATATACTCGTGATTATACGATTATGATGATAGCGTAGCTACTGATACGCGTTCGGTGCTTTTTAATTTTTGTGTAGTATGTGTTGTATTTTCTTTTTTATTCAATCAATTTCTACACAAGCTAGTAAGCGGATTTTTTAAACTTTAACAAAAAACAGTTATCATATCGAATTCTGATTATGCACATGTACGATAATCTAAGGATGTTGTTAAAAGATGATAAATCAATTACTGAACTAATTTGGGTCCATTGGCCCACCGGTGTGTCATACCTGAGTTGAACTGTGTTTTATCAAATAAAGCGTGATTCACCAATAGGTCACACTTGTGTTTTACTGTGTCTTATTGAATAAAGTATGACACATCGGTGGATCACACTTAAGTTTTTTATGAAAAAGCGTGACCCACCGGTTTGCGTGTTTGCGTATTTCCTTGTATGCTAGTTTCGTGTGTATATTAGCGTATGTTTGGTCATGAGTTTGTATATGCGTATGTGTAGTTACTGCTTGTGTACCTGTTTGTATGTTAATTAGCTTGTTTAGTTTCTTTGATTTGTAGGTTTTCGCTGTTTTTTAATATACTTTACATTATCTGGTACAATTCCTTGTTTGTTTCGTGCAATTTTGGTGCGGTTAAGTGTTTGTTGGCTAGTTTATTTGTTTTGAGTGTTGCGTGTGCTCAATTTTAATCGTTTGCTTGTTTGTATGCTTACGAGTTATACACGCTTTGTGATTGAATGCTTCCTTGATTGCTCACTTCCTTATTTATATATTTATGGGTTTAGCTCTTTTGGAGATACGTGTTTGTGTTTCAAGTGATTGCATTTGGGTGGTGATTAAGCGCTTGAGTATTTGTTTGTAAATAAAAAACTTGTTTGTTTATTGTTAAATTGATTGCATTTGTGTGGTGTTTGAGTGCTTGTTTGTATGTAAAAAGCTTGTTTAGTTTCTTTGATTTTTACGTTTGGGTTTGTTGCTTATTTTAGGTTTTTGTTTGCTTGTATACTTCTTTGCTTGTTTCGTGCAAGGTTGGTGTTTTTTTGGGTAATTACTTTTGTTTTATAGATAGCAAGTTTGCATGTTTACTTAGCAATGTGGTTGTATGTTTACGGGGTACATATTCTTTAGGATTAGGAGCTTACCTAATCTCAGGTTTTTTGTCTGCTTATTTGTGTATGTTTGGGTACCTGTTTATGTGCTTGTTTGTTACTAGACTTGTTGCATGGTGTAATTAATTTGGTATAGTTTCTGGTTTGTTTGAACGTTTGCTTTTTCACTAAGCTGTTTTTAGGTACTGCCATATTCGTGTCACGTGAAAGTTTTTAACCATGGAGAAATCCGATGAACCTAAAGGTCAAAGTTGCTTCGAAAGTTAACTTCTAATTATAACATAAGGTAGAGATGCAAATTATATGCTAACTTCCAATGTTGCCGCAAGATCGATACATTTATTTATAACCCCGAAAGGGTGTTCTGGTCGTTTACTTTTAAAAATGTTATCCGTTGACTAGCTTTTAAAATTATGCGATATAGCTAACATCTAATTAACCCTCGCTGTACGGAGCTAACTTAGATCGCCTTACTGCAAAGCGGGGTGTTGTCGACCTCCAGCCCAATTTATGTGTTTAAAAAAAAAAGACAACAATACCTGTTTAGTCTTAACAATAATAAATGTTGAAAACGAACATAAACATAAAGCAAATATACATTTCAAAATTTTACTAAACACATGCAAAGTGAAGGAAAACAGTAAACTTTTACTAAGCATTGAGCAGTAGCAAAATGGTTTCTGTGTTTGGGGACAAACCGGTTTTTGACAGTAAATGCACTTCATCTTGATTTTATGATCTAAACTTCTTGGGCATATCGCACAACGTTTATTAAGTGTTTATCGACGAAGCTCTTTGTTGGGAATGCCAAGATTTTCTATTGCACGAGGAGTTCTTTTGTGCATTCCTGAAGGATTTTCTAGTCTGTATTTTACATAAGTAGTTACTAATTCAAAGCCTAATGTTTGGATACACAATTTTCGTCTACGCAAAAAGAATAACCCGGTAGCAGCAATCTCGCAAATATTCAATGCGTTTATCACAAACTGCCAATCATGCTATTCTGTTGAGGAATACGCTTGCATTGTTTGGTCTTAAGGGCCGGTGCCATTTTCGTATATACATCCCACGGAAACCTCGTAAATACAGAATCAAGCTGTTGAGATTAAATGATGTGAGAACTCACTACTTATTTAATGCCTACATTTACGCAGGAAAAGATAGTGACGGTGAAACACTCACCGATAAGGAGAAGGAAATGGCAAAACCTACTCAAGCTGTTTTGAGGCTTGTCGCTCTGGAAGAGGGAACTTGCCGCAACATCACGGCCAACAACTGGTTCTCTTCTGTGCCCCTGGCTGAAGAGTTACTTAGAAGAGTTAGAAGAGAAGTGGGAACTCTTCGAAAAAACAAAAAAGGGGTTCCTCCCGAGTTCTTGAATGTCAAGGGAAAAGAAGTAGGTACCGCTTCGTATGCATTCACTAGTGACCTTAACTTGCAATTGTTCGTGTCTAAATAGAACATAGTGGTGCTCTTGTTGTCTTCCATGCACCATGGCAGCAATAGAGATCCTGACTCGGGAACACCAGAAATTGTAGCTTTTTACAATACCACTAACCCCTTTAGTTATGAACTCGACGAAACGTGCATACTATACTCAACCAATCTGAGGACCAGACGGTGGCCTTTGGCTATCTTCTACCAATGGATTAACATCAGTATGGTGAATGACTATGTGATTTGGACAGCACATCCGAGAAGCTCACGGCAAAACCGAATGGATTTCATAAAAGCTATAGCTCGTCAACTGGTTGAACCCCATTTGAAAACACGTCTTGCAAACGTCCGTCTGCCACACGTGCTGCGTCATTCCATTGCTGGTATCCTAGAACAAGAAGTTCGACACGAGCAACCAGCACTGCTTAATAAGCAGGTGAGATGTGGAGAATGCTCAAGAAAATCCGATAAGAGAATCCGAGTACAGTGCCTCCATTGCCGCACCCCGGTGTGCAAAGAATGTAGTGCTACAGTATGCAAAGATTGCCTCAATTGAAAGCTGTCAAGTATGGACCCTATAGACCTAAATGTTTTTTTTATTTATACATTGCTTCGATTTTCATTATTTTTTTAATAGAACAGTTGAATTATATAATTTAAGTTAGCAAGTGGAAATAAAAAATTAGACACATTCACTTTTTTCACAAAATTTACATAAAATTGTAGTAAATGATTTTTGTTTCTAAATAAAATATTTTACAAGAATGGTAAACTTCTATAAGTTCCCTTCTCTATAGCAAACGGAATGCTTGGATGAATGCTATATACAGGGTGTCTCAGCGAGACCGTTCATTAGAAGTTCATGGGGTTGTGGCCAAAATAAAAACTTAAACACTTATAATCGCGTTCTCTCCAACAAAAAATATTTTCAGACTTTCAGCGCTTCTGCATATACCGGAAGTTTGTTATTTTCAATGGAACTCCCTATATATTTCCGCATTTTGGGAACCATACTTTTGAATCCTTTTTATTCAAACTATACCATGCCATTTATTTATGGAATACCCTATTTTTTGTTGCATAATCGAATTGGTGATAAGATTTGTTGCAAAGTGATATGAAATATTGTTATACCTAAATCAGACTATTCTAGAGTTATTTCCAAAAACCGGAAAATTTTAATTCCTTAGCCATTATTTCGAGAATGAAAATAGATAACAATTAACTCTAGAACAGATTGATTTAGGTATAACAACATGTCATATCACTTTGTAGCAAATCTTATCGCTAATTCGATTACGTAACAAAAAATTGTGTATTCCATTTAAAAAAATTGATTTTTTTACATTTTTAACTCTGGCTGAAAAATACAAAACGATAAAGGCATCTTTAAACTATCAACTTAATTGGATTTTAACCAGCCGTTAAGATTTCAGAGAGTAATTTTTATCTCAAGAACCGTATTAGATGGGCATGGTATAGTTTCAATAAAAAAAGATTCAAAATTATGGTTCCCATCCAAAAATGCAAAAATATATAGGGGTGTTTCATTGAAAATAATAAAGTGTATGGTGACTTCCGGTATAACCGGAAGTGCTAGAAGGCTGAAAATATTTTAGTTGAAGAGAACGCAACTAATTGAAAACTGGAAATTTCAAACGTGCTAAGTGCCAGCAATTAAGAATAGAGATATTCACGATAAACTTTTTAAATACGATATTTTTGCAAACATCACATTACAAACCATTTGAATGCTAGTACATTACAGAACTTTCATGCAAAATACTAAAAAATATATGGGGTATTTGTATACCTTTGAAATATTCAGTTGTTTTAGAAATATTTAATAAAAATCAAAAACTGACCCTAATAAACTCCCCCATTTCCGAGACACCCAGGCATCATGGCCGATCTTGACGAAAGTTGTAAAATGAGCTAATAAGTCGATTTAGCGCTTATTTTTCAAGATAACTGTGGACTGATTCATATCATTTTAAAGCAAATTTCGCTCCCTTTCAGATAAGGTAAGAGTATGTGTATGTTATACCAGCAATACGAGGAATGTTTTCAATTTCCGGAAAAACCGGAAGTAGATTTTTCATCAAGATAATATCATTTCATTAGCGCAGATGAACAAAGTTTATTTCCAAAATAGTAAGAAAGTTATAACAATATCAGTATTAAATGTTTAAAAATGCATATCTCCTATACTAGTAGCTTTAGAAGAAGCAGGTTAGTTGCATTCATAAGAGTGGCTGGTTGCCCACAAAATAAAAAAAAAAACAAAAAATGCTTGGGGGGAATTTTGAATAAATCAATTTCGAATGGTTCCTTAAGCTTGGCCCCTTAAATGTAGGCAAATTTATACCATAACTTATTACGTAAAGAAATCTCTTTAAAGAATCTTTATTTAACTACGCATATTTCCAATTCTTTTATGTCTTGAACGGTATCGGAAATATATATTTTTACAAAAAAAATGTGGCTGTAACTACAGCCATATTCAACTTTGAAAGTTTTAAAAAATTGCAAAAATTGCATTTCATGCGAGTTATTGATGACCTGAATTTCTGTCTTCTATGTTAAAATTTTAAAATTTGCCCCCAAAATAACACCCTTATTTTCACCCCCTATATACCTATTGCGTTTAAAAGCTGGTTCTGTCGACATAATTGTCTCATAGGCCTTCATTCCAAATTTCATCAAAACCGTCCGTATAGTTTCGGCTGGTGAGTGACCACAGGCACACACGACCACAATACTTTCTTGTTTAGCAAGAAAGCCAAAAGTTCACACAACTCAAAATATTTATATAAAAAAATTCTCTCAAAAAACAAATGGGAAACGTGCTAAGTGCCATATGTTTAACCAAAGTACTAAGTACTTAGTTTATTGTAAAAATCTGTATGTTCCTGCTACTCCAAAAACGGAATCATAGCTTCTAAGTGCTTTTTTTTGTTGGCACTTACGTGACCTTTATGAGGTAATCATTCCAGTGCTATTTTTTGTACATCTTGGATAGGTTTACCTTTCTTTAATATTGGAATTTTTTTAAAATCTAAAAACTCAGAAAAACTGTGTTTATACGACAACATTCCTGGATGTCTGGCATCTATTCGAATATGCGTAGTTTTGCTGATCTGGGCCGCTTTCAAGTTTAACACAGAATCACTAGCTGCTTGAATGTTAAAAATTTTTTGCATGTTAACTACTCGAAATTTTTCAGTGTGTGTACTGCTATCAATAATAGAATGCCAATCTGCAGGAAGTATAGGTTTACATACTGTTTTCCGATTTTCAATGAGCGCAAAATCACGATCGTACTGAAGAAAACTGTGGCCCACTAGCTAAGAACTTTCATATAACCAAGCGAAACCAAAGAAACGTAAATAAAAACTATCATAAAATTTTTATTTTGCGAGGCACAGTTATCGCTCCATATGGTAATGTTTTTCTTGTTTTTGGATTTACGTTATTTAGTATGTAAAGTAAGCATTTCATTTCCGTCTCTTCCAGCTATACCTTCATTCTATAAGCACGTGTAAGAAATACTCAGATCAGCTACCTTTACACATAAAACTAAGTTGTCTCATATGAAACATGTCGAAGTGTGTTAGGGAGGGTACATATAGTACTTGTTCCAGATCCATAGAAAGTCGGGGCTTAAATATTCTTGTTCCGTGTTCTGTCTATAATAATGGGACATATCGCGAGGAATACTGTTGGTACGACGGTTAACTAATCTGCGGTCATCTTGGCTAAATTTATTAAGTGCCATACGTCATCTTTTCTCTATTGGTTTGGCCTAATTTCTTAATCTTAGAAGGAGTGGACATAATGTCTTCTTGTTATACCAAAAGTTTCAATAAGTGTAGCTCTACATACCGGGACAAAATCGTCAGTACCATTGGGTAAAGTGTAGTTAATTGTGGCTTGGCGGCTGACATCAGGATCATCATAGTTGGCATGTCTTCGTCTTTTAATTCTTCCAATATGTAAAAGATTCATAGGGCAAGCTCCCTGAGTTGTTTTGTCAGTTAAATAAAACTGATTGAACAGGTTTTTCTTGTTTCAAGGTTTATGATTTTACATTTTAACTTACATTTACAAGAGACCTAAAACAAGACATAATATAATCGACACTAAGATAATACAATATAGCTTAAAACTTACTTCGGTACAAGGTTCTTGTTTTGCTTGAACTTTTTTATTTTTACAAATAACATAATTCTTTCCAGCAATTTTCGCTTTTCTTTGTTCAGAGACAAACGAACCGGTGCTACTTTTACGACGCTCTCATTCCATTTTTCATAAAATGAATTAAAAACGGGTTAAACCAGACGAGCACATCTCAGGAATAATACAAACAAATGACTGATCATACGCTAGGATCGTCGTGTGTACTTATACCGGGCGCCATTTTTAAACGGGGAGTAAACCGTCCCGGTTGGGCTTGTACTTAGCTCGCTTTACAGGATATTTGCCAATTTAAATAAAATTGGCACTTAGCACGTTTGAAATTCCCAGTTTCAATTATACATGATTCTAAATTTTCGTGTTTTATTTTGACCTCAACCCCATAAACTTCTAATGAACAGTCTCGCTGAGACACCCAGTATAAAATTAAATTGGTATATAACAGACTTAGTTGTAAATGCTTTTACAACTTACGTATAAAGGTTTTCACAACTTTGAACCAATATCATAATCTGATTAAAGTTTATTAAATTTGTTTTTTGACTATGATATTTTTTATCTAATCAGTTAAAGATCATATCATAACAGGCTTGTTATGTGCGTTTTTATACTTATAAATGCTGTTGAAAATATTTGGAACATTTGTTAACACATTTCCTATTTTTATTGAGGCGGATAGCTGTAATTGCTATTGAAACATTTAAAGCTTACAAATTTTGCTTTAAATACACGACCTCTGCCCAAAACAAATAAGTATATTAATTATGAACAGTAGTCGTAACTGTTTTCATTTTTAAATTTCAGTGAGTGATATATTTTTGATTAAATAGATTTTACTTTTGCCGAAAGGCATGATTTTTTTATGTTTGAATAATACCTTTAATTAATTCATTTACTTACTTTTATGTTTTGTGGGAAATAACTTTATTTAATTTAATTTTGTTTAAGTAGTAATGTTCAGTAAATGTACAGCGCACCGAAGCAAACAAGTCGGAAAATATGTGATCTAAAAGAATTTTATTTGAAATATTTGAAACGGCAAGATTTTTAACCAATCACGTAAAAATATTTATTTTAATACATTCACAAAAAAAATTTATACTTGACAGTATTGTTTATAGTTGTGTGTTAATTTCGTTCTTATTCTGCGTTACTCGTTAGTAAAATCTGCTTTTTTCAAAGCAATATTGCTAGTTGTATTTGTAAAAATAGGCACGTATAAATATTTTAGCTAACATCTTATTTTTAATAAATTGTCTTTTAGGTTAGGAAAATAGAACCTAAATCCAAGAAAAGTATTCACTCCGAAGCATGATACATTATTAGTAATGTTATTGAATTCTTTGATAGACAGAAAGCTGCTGGTGAATGGAGTTTTCCTTTGGAGAAGTCCTGCGAACTAGCTGCTGCTGCTGTCGGTAAATGGTTACCAACTATAATGAGAATTAGAAAGAAAAAGCAGTTATCTGAAAATCAGTTAATAAAATCACCTAAAAAGAAACGAAGCGGAGGATCAAACAAATTAGTTTTTGATGATTGAGACTTAGGCATTTTAAAAAGGATAGTTCAGGAAGTTTATACCGTCGACAAGAAAGTTCCAACAATAAAAATATTGGTTGACAAAATGAAGGAAAAAGTAAATTATGCTGGTGGGGAAGATACGCTTCGAAAGCAATTACTAAATGTAGGATTTAAATTTAAAAGAAAATTATTTATGTAACGCTACGATATCGTTGCTTGGCGTTCTCGCTACTTACGCAAGCTGCGACAGAATAATGCTCTGGGGGCAAACAAGAAACCGGTAACTTTTTTGGATGAAACCTATATCAACCCTTCATATGGTATCAGCAAGTGTTGGCAATCTGAAGACCAGTCTGGAGTATACCAAACCGATAGATCAGGTCAACGATACCTACATTATTGTCACATAAGTGGAGCCTACGGATTTGTGAATAATGGGTTGTTAATATTTAAATCCAAAAGCAAATCAGAAGATTACCATGATGATATAAACCATCATAATTTTATGCAGTGGGTGGAAAAATAACTAATTCCAAATTTACCACCTAATGGTATTGTTGTAATGGATAATGCACCATACCATAGTGTGCAAATCAACAAAAACCCAACCCAAACTGCACGAAAGCAATATATTCGCTTGAAAGCAATGGGGTTTCTACTACCAGTGAAATGCGTACGGCTGAATTAATAACATTTGTTAATACAGAGAATCAAGCTAAGCGACATTATGTTGACGAATTGCTGAAGAACCATGGCCACACTGTAGTGCGCTTACCACCCTATCCTTGCGACTTAAATCCCATCGAGTTGAAATGGAGTATAGCAAAACACAAGGTGGTAATGCATAACGTCGATCAAAGTGGCCTTCAAATAAAAAATTTATTGCGAACAGCCTTTGCCGAAATAAACCAATCAGATTGGGAAAAACATTGCACACACGTCGATCATATAGCCGAAGAAATGTAGCAGCGAGACGGACTGATGGATCAAGAAGTTGAAAAATTGATTATCACAATTAATACTGAGCTATCTGACGATGACACAAACTCTGACGAAGAAGTTTCGGACAGTGAATAAAATTTTAAATTTATAATCTTTACTTTGCATTTTGTAATAACATATTTTTTTTGTATTTGTGGGCCGAGATCTACACACAAACGTATTATGCAGTTTTTAAAATTTTGTAATAACATGAGTAATTTTTGAATTTCTTATTTTGTAATAGCACGTTATGCATTGTTTTATATACATACTTATTTTGTAATAACGTTTATTAAATTTAATGGATTCATTTGTAGTGGATAATTATTTGGCATCAACAACGTCTTTATTAATCCCATCTACCGTGAGAGCATTAATTTATGTCCAGAACAAAATACCTTCCACTGCCTATGAAATCAAACTTTACTTTCAGAATTTTAAAATTTTATTATAATAAAAGTTACATTTATTTAACAGTTAACAGTATGTTTACTAAATTTTTTAATTTGGGATTTTTAATTCTAAATTATGACCTCTATTGTTATTTAAACCAGCATCTATTCGTTTTTTGATATTGTTACACATTTTTAACTGGTTTTGATTAATGGTTTGAATCACAGCTCTAATTTAATTTTTTTTTAATACTGGACCTAGTATACGTCTTCCTGACATGGCTACATATACACCAATTTCTGTAGGATGTAATGGAACTTGTAAAAATTCACCAGAAGCCTCATCAGACCAAATCGTATATTGCATTTTATGACATTATGTAACCTTTTAGATAAAACCACGCTTCATCACTAAAAAATTACATATCTAGCATTTCGTCATTCCTCAAATTGTTATTAAACCACTGGTGTAGTTCATGTGTGTCTCATAATCAGGCATTATAGTTATTTTGTATGGACGATAAATTAACTTTTGTTTAAGTGCTTTTCGACACATTCCATAACACGCCTAAAATGCATAAAATAATTAATTATTGTCATAGTAAAAATAATAATTAAAAGTTTGTACCTGTTTGTTAAATTGCCCTAATTTTTTTAGGAATACGTTCTATGTACATCAACCACATTTTCAGTTAAAACAGACTACGTACAGATAATCTACCCCTGTCAGCACTTCCTGTACTTCGAAACTGAATAAATCCATTCATCATCTTCATTCTGCTACCTATTTCGAAAATAAGATTCCAACATAAATTTGGTTTTCTTGCAGAAAGTAGGACATTGCTTAATCTAAATCGTTTACATTTAGGTTAAAGGGTTACTTTTTGTTTATGCTGTACTTACATATGTTAAACGTTTTTGTAAACAATGAATCTTAAGAAAGACTAAACAAACAATAATATTAAAGAAAATAAACGAATAATAATAGAATACACTGAAAATAACTCTCAATTCCCTAATGCATTACGCTAAAAATTTCAAATACAAGCTGCTAATTTCATGGTATAGACTAAAGTTTTGATATTTCTAGTACAAAATAATATCGTCTGGACATCTATTTATGCTCTCTACGTAGTTACTTGTGTTGCGGTTCAAGAACCAATTTTCAAATATTTAAATTTACCGCCAAAATACTTCTTAACCTGAATGTACTCTGAAAAAGACGACAGCGCTAGTTACGCCCTTTCAGCTATTGTCTTTGGTTCGGTCAACTGTATATTGCACAATTCCATGACTACATAATATTCAATAAAAGAAATAAAAGATTTAGTATATCTTTTAATCTATTAAATCCTTTACTCACATCCATCATAACGCAGATGTTGAGATATATTCATAACCACTACTAACTACATTGACCTGTAAGGACATGGTCACAATAACATTTATGATTAATTTTTCCATTATTCGATAGAAAGTAGTACAAAGAACTACGCCCAATAAAATAACAGTATGGCCAAAAGTTACACTAAGAAACGATAAGTTAACGTGAAAGGTAGTAAATTATACAAAAAAAAACTGTCTAATAGTGGGATAAAAATAACGGTCAGTACCATATGGGAGACTGTCATTGTATCAAAGTGAAAGTACATGTAAATTATAGTAATTCTGTTCTTGTAACAGTACAAAAGTATTGATTATTAATAAAACTTAAAATAGCATTCCAATTCTTTTCTATTTTAGTACTTATACTCATTTATTGTTTAGGAACCCTATATAAATAACATGTTGTTTGTCATTATTTACTATTCACATTCCAGTAAAATATTTTTAAAATAAATTTTTGCCTATTGGTTTAAAATTTTAATAGTCACATTGGCATAGTGTGTATTTTGTGTCTTCACAAAATTTTCAATTTTACGTGTTTTTTACAATTGCAAAGTGCTTTATAAAAAAGATGAAATTGTAGTCTTTCACGATTTAAACTTATTACAAATACTTCTTTTTTTTTAACGTTCAATCGTGTATTGTAAGATAAATTATACAAAATTTATACGTTTCAACAGCAAGTACAGTCATCTGTAGTAAGACAGAATTAAGAAATTTAGCTAAATTGACAAAACCCATTTGAAAACCAACTATATGAACTTTTATTTTACAAAAGATTAGGTAGACGTTTGATAAATTAAATATTATTAAAGCGCCTTGAAAATGGCAAATCAGAACGCCCTCTAACAGACGATAGCTAACAACAAAAAATGCAACAATGGCTTTTCATTGTGAGCACCTTTATCGGACGATAAATCCATAATTGGCTTTCAAATATGTTTAACTAACATAGCAGAATTTTTTATTGCGTTTTCATATTTTATTAACCTGTTTTGACACGTTTTTCTTTAATTCTGACATTACTACTGACGACAATAACTGTACTTGTTAAAATTTATATATATATATATATATATATATATATATATATATATATATATATATATATATATATACAGTGCGTTCAATATAATCGGACGCACTCAATAACTTTTTTGTATTGCGTTTCACAAGAAAGTGTTTAAATAGTTTTTTATTCACTTGCAAATACTCTATTAAGTGCTTGGTTTAGATCATTTTTTAAGCTTCCGGTTTGACCGGAAGCGCACATAATTTAATTTTTTTAAATCACACTGTATATATATTTTTGCATTTTTGCATTGCTTATTTTTTTCTCAATACATACGTATAAAATTCTTATAGGGTTTTATAAAAAAAAATTAGAGAAAAATGCCATCGAAAGTTTTTCAATTTTATTATACGATTAGAAGAATCAAACAAAACCGTAGGCAGCGTACGTCAACAAAATCACATCGCAATTGTTTTTTCGTTTATTGCAATTGACAATCAGATAAAAGTTTAATTTGATTTCAATCGAAATAATTGTTTAAAATGAATAACAGTGAAAAAGTTGACCTGTTGTTAATTTTCGGTGAATGTAAACGTAATTCTCGACGAGCGGTAGAATTATACGCACAAAGATATCCCAATAAATACCATCCTTCCGAAAGTTACATACGAAAAATTGAACAATCGCTTAGAATGCGTGGAACATTACCAGGAGTAAATAATCAGAATTTAGAACAACAAAGAAATGTTTTGACCGAAGATATTGAAGTACAAATATTGGGTTATTTTAGAGTAAACCCACGGTCATCTATTAGACATGTAGCGCAAGAAGTAGGTGTAACAGTTGGCTCAATTCACAGGACATTAAAAAAATTCAAAATGCTGCCGTATAAAGTCGATTTGGTTCAACACTTGCGGCCTCAAGACTCTGATCGGAGATTAACTTTGATTGCATGGATAGTTGAGCAATGTGATCATAATCCATTATTTTTAGATCATTTTTTATGAACAGATGAATCCAAGTTTACAAATAATGAAGTTACTAATAAACAAAACAATCGTCATTGGTCAATGGAAGCTAACCATCAAACCGTATGGGGTACTAATGTTTGGTGCGATTTAATTGGAAACCAATTACTAGGGCCTTATTTCTATGATGGTAATCTAAAAGCCAATAGGTATCTTGAATTTTTAGATAACGTGCTACCAACAATGTTCGATGAGTTTCCTCTGCTTCTGCGACAACAATTGTATTTCCAGCAAGATGGAGCTCCAGCTCACAACGCGTTGATAGTAAAAGAATATCTTAACCAAACGTTCAATCAACGATGGATAGGAACTAACGGCCCGGTAGAATACCCTGCGAGATCACCGGATCTTACACCGTTAGACTTTTTCTTGAGGGGTCATTTAAAAACAGTGGTGTATTACAGCTGCATGTGTTAATTTAACTACGCAGCAAATCAAAAAAGCAACTAACCATGAACTCAGGCGACGATTAGAAGCATGTCTAGAACAGAATGGTGGCAACTTTGGACAATTTATTCGCTAATTATAACTGATTTTGTTTAATTTTTCTAACCATATAATAAATATGAAAAACTTTCGATGGCATTTTTCTCTAATTTTGTTTTATAAAACCCTATAAGAATTTTATACGTATGTATTGAGAAAAAAAATAGGTAACGCAAAAATGCAAAAATATATATACAGTGTGATTTAAAAAAAAAAATTATGTGCGTTTCCCGTCAAACCGGAAGCTTAAAAAATTATCTAAATCAAGCACTTGATAGAGTATTTGTAAATGAATAAAAAACTATTTAAACACTTTCTTGTGAAACGCAATACAAAAGAGTCATTGAGTGCGTCCGATTATATTGAACGCACTGCCTGAGAAATTTAAATTTCGAGCTAAGTGATATGATATTTTATAGTTATATGGTATTTTATAGAATGGGAAATGACTGTTATTTATATATAAGTTTATTTAATATTAATAAGAGACTCTTGAAATTACTTCAATAAGTTATGCACATATTTAACTAGAAAATATTAAAGTAAACGCGGCAATCTGCAAATGCATAATTGAGTTGTAGAAGGGGGGAAAGGAACTGTTAACATGATTTGCAGAAAGTGGTTAGTTAGAGTTAGTAGTCAGAGTTGGTTGAAAATAACCAAAGGTGTGGTCACTAAATAAAAAAAGAATAACACGAAAGCATTAACAATTAGTTTGAATGATCAGAATTGCCGATATAAAATACAGTGATCGGCCTAAATTGGTTAATCATTAAGTAAAGAAGAATAACACGAAAGCATTAACAACTAGTTTGTACGATTAGCATTGTCGTTTGTGATTGCATGCGATTCGTAGTGAAACTTGAACAATTAAAGTGATAATTAAAAGCTATAAACATATCCAATAAATATTCACAGAATCAATAAATTTGGAATTATCCAATTCAGCGAGAAGCTTCCACAGAAAATAATTGAGAACAAAGAAAGTACGACGCCCAGGAACGCAGTAATTGCGTCATTGGTCTTCAAAAAGTGACAAGTAAGATTAATTCTACTCCGCTAACCAGATGCACAGAAATAAAGGATTTCGGAGTGTATTTTGACCATAATCTCACTTTTTCTCAACACTTTTCGGCTTCTTCAATTTCTATGATTGGTCTAATCATACGTAATTGCAAATCATTCCAAAATACAAGTGCTATGAAGACTTTATTTTACTCCTTACTTAGAACCAGACTCCAGTATTGCTCACTAAGTTGGTATCCTCATTATTTTTATCAGGAGAGACAGTTAGAAAATATCCAAAGCACTATTGTCTAGATTCAACATTTTATCCCTTCAAAAACGAAGACTTGCTAATGACATAACGTTTCTGTTTAATTTACTGCGTAATAATATGGATTGTCCTTTTCTGTTATCCCAATTATATTTTCATGTACCTCAGTATGTTTCGCGTAGTTCTTTTATATTTTACTACCCTACCGCACGCATGAATACATTACTTAAATCACCTACGAAAATTATTAGTAGCAACTTTAATCTCATTTCCAATGACGTTGAGATACATTATGACAGTTTACCTTTATTAGTTTCTCGCACTTCCAATCTATTAACACATGAATCATTTGTCTTTTTTTCCCCAATTTTTTTTATTATTGTTTTAATTTTTTTATAAAATAGTAGTTGCTTGAAAAATTTCAATTTCAGTTTAGTAAACATAATTGTATGTTTGTAGTTGTACTATGGAACACATATGAAGTTTGTGTGTATTGTCCTGTAATTGGATGTTTTGATCTGTTGGGCGAATCTGAATATTTATATCTGAAGGTTTAGATAAACGTCGATATTATTTGATACAAAGAACTATTGGGAACGTCCTTTGAACGTAAATTATTTTGCTATTTAACTCCTAGTCTTCGACGATTACGTAAAAGTGACTTTAGAAATTTAAATTCGTATGAATTTATCAATAAAGTTTAATATTTAAAAAACGACTGGAATTATTATACACGTTAAAAAAGCTTACCTAAAAAAGAGAAAAACGTAGAAAAAATTTATCTTCAAAGCACAGGTAAGGCTTTGAAATTCAAATCATTTTTATATTTCTTGAGGCAACTAATAGCAAAAGGACATAAGGTAAAATAAGGGCAACTTCGTCGTATAATATACGTCTACATTATAGGTTGTTATCGTATACTTAATGCACAAGATAAAAGCCAGAAGTAGTTGTGTAATTTCTGTCTTTGGAAGCATTCACTAAATTTCGTTTTGAATATATCCGGCTTAAAAGTTAAAAGATTTAGAAGAGAGTTTTTGTTAAATTTGAATAACATTTTAAATTTATCTTATAAGTATTCGAAATTGGAATGGCTGAACTTTTCAGTGTTAATGAGTAGGTATGTATAACTCACGGAACAATAACTTACTAATTAAATTCAAAGGCTCAGTCAATGGGCTAAGCCGAGTGAATGGCCCCTACCAAACATATTCTACAATTATAGTACTATTGAATCTAATTACTTTTTGTTTTCAATACAAACTTTCTTTCTTATAAATTAGGAATAATGCTACGATATAAAACGCTCTATTGTAAGTATAAAACTATTGAACTGTCTATTGCAGAAATTGAGGCGTTATTGTTTTCACCTTGGTTATCATTAATTGTAGTTAATTTAGACAATAAATCATATCTCTTTAGTTACCAGCGGATACAAAAGCTTTATTTTGTGGATTGTTGCGAACTACGCAAATTCGGTAAAATAATAAGTTAAATTTACACCATAATTAACGACGGAGTCCACCAGCATCATTTGGCTGAAAGATCTCCCTAGATGTGTATGCTATTAAGATGAGCAGTATACCATAAAAAGAGAAAGACGAAGCTTGATGTTCTTGTTGAACCCCTAATATATATGTTGGACGGACATCACTACTTGTGATAGTCCTCCGCACATCTAATTTGCCTTAGAAGCAGTACTTTCCATATTTGTCATAATAATATTCAATGAAACCATGACAGTCTGGATACTGCGGTAGTATTAGGGGAGGTTATTTGAATAAGCATATTTAAACATTTTTCTTTTTTGTACGTTTTTCAACGTTATCACCTTGGACGACGCTTAGGATACGATGAGTCGAAGATGTCCGTATTTAGGAAAATTCCTCGCGTGGATTAGAGACATACCATGAAGGATCCATAATTTATTGATATTGAGTGGACACAACTCATATTGTTTTATTAGTTAAAGGTTGAACTTAGGTTATTACTTTATGATTAACAATAGTAATATTATTACGAATTGTGGTTGCATTTCATTAAAAAAAGGTAGCGGAAATATGGTCTACAAAGTAGGACAATATTCATTATTCCAAGTATGTTTCGTAACTGTGGTCTCATATTAATTGAGTTGATCGAGTGATTTCCACAGCTTTGGTAGCGTGACGTTTCGAAAGAGGAGGACGCTACTTCCTCTACCAGGATTAGTCCTGAGAAGGACTGATTTCGCACTTTATCCGAATTCATTTACCATGATTTTTCCCAAGCACTTCACTACTCTTTCACTTACAAGTCAGACACCTGAAGTGCGTTACATACTGAAATTCGAGAATGTAGAGAGTTTCCACATATCCAATATCAGGCTTGAACGGAAAGTAGAAAACTTCGCTTAAGGTTTAGACTATAAAATTAAAATTACGTTAGGTAAGGTAAAGGATACACCAAACAAAATCGAATTAAGAACTGTGTTTGGTATATAACTCTGTGCATAAATATTGCTGTAATAATCATGCATATGTGCCTTCGAAATAAACATTGTATAACCAATAATTGTGTCTTATTGAAATGTAATAGTATCCCACCCGTTTTCAACAAACTAGAAAATCCTCTTATTAATACTTTCAAAGCTCAATCGATTTATTGGAAAATAGCGAATAGATAAAGCCATTCTGGTGTTAATACTACAGATACTGTTTGTTTTCAGACTGTGTCCCCCAGAATATGGCTTTGAAGAGGTCAAAGAGCATCGCATGACCTTCAGATCTGGCAACACTGTAAAAACGGCTACCCTACTGTAGTAGTAGAAACTGTAAAATAGGTATATATATATATATATATATATATATATATATATATATATATATATAGGCATATATAATTTACACATTTATCCAGAATTGAAGACGTATTGATTTGCTTCATAAATAAAGTACTAAACACTGATACTTGAATACACCGTTCTATAGCTATATATAGTGTTTGGGACTTCTACCAAAGAGGAACTTAAGAAGAAGTCAAGTCATTAAACACTTTGAGGTAAAACGCAGACATCGTAATACCACAATGCCAAAGATCATACGGATCCTGCAACATATTTGGAAAAAACGACAAAAACGAAATATAAAATACTAAGATCGGTCCAAAAGTTCACCAAACACTTATACCACGTGAAAAGTCATCGAAATTCCCGACACTATAGATTACTAAAACAACAAATCTGGGGCGCCACTAGGGCCAATAGTGAGTTCAATCGTATCACCTCTACTTGCACCATACGCGGAAAAATCAAAATCATACGTAAAACATTCGAGCAACCTCATAGACTTAATTAAAAAGTAATCTCTCAACCATGGCTATCTAATAGTTAGTTTCGATGTCGTGTCACTATTCACCAACATGCCGATCAAGGAAACAATCGACATAATTTAAACAAAGTACCAGCCAAATAAAGGCATGGTACGCCTAACGGAACACTGCGTAAAAAAACTTCCTTCATCTATTGAAACAAAAGGTATAGACAAATCGAAGGAGTACCGATAGGTTCACCCCTATCGCTAATTCTAGCTAATTTATTTATGAACGATCTGGAAAAAAGATCAACACAAATGGCAAATCGCAGATCCAAATTATGATTAATGTATGTGGACGATACTTTTATAATCTGCAGACACGGCGAGAAGAGTTGCGTCGATTCCTACAACATCTAAATGCAGTACACGAGAAGATAAAGCTTACAATAAAAATAGAAGGCAATGGAAGGCTGCCGCTTTTAGATGTACTAATCTACAAGAAGGAAGAACAACTAGGATACACAGTTTATGGAAAAGCCACACACACCAACCAGTATCTGGATTCTGAATCCCATCACCACCTAGCACAACCACAGGTCGTGGTAAAAATACTAATTACGAGATCCAAGAGTGTGGTAGCCAATCAAAACATGAAGGAGGGATGGAAGGAATCAACGCACTAAAGTCAGCTTTATTACAAAACGTATTCACTAGAAAACATCCAAAAGGCGGACTAATTGAAGAGAAAACAAGAAGAAAAACAGGAGAAACAAACAAACAAAGTGCTCTTACCATGTATAAAAGAAACAACAGACTGGATTAGCAGAATTCTAAACAAACACAACACCATAGCGATATTTAAGACGCACGAAAAGATCGGAACCATATTGCCCAACCCAAAGACCAAAAGCAAGCTAGAAGATCAAAGCATATACGAAATTCCACGTGGAGACTGTGACCAAACGTACATAGGTCAAACAAACAGATGTGTCAGTACTAGGCTGGAAGAACATCGATTAGAAGTAAGGCATCACAACCTCATCTTTAAAACATGTTCAATCGACATCACACAATATCAGCTTTGATAAGACCAGAAGGATAGCATCAACAAAATATCTAACCAATGGAATAATAAGGGAAGCTGTAGAAATCGAAAGACGCCCAAACAGCCTTGATACCCGAGACGACGCGTAAAGACTGTCTAATACATGGAAGTTGGTATTAAATAAAAAGCGTCAACCAACAACGCACAATGGACTTCTTATGAAATCTACAGAAAAACCTTTGAAACGTAAAAAAGAACCAGAGAAAGGACGGAAAGTGAAAGCCAGCGAAGGCATCATCAAATACTGTACAGCAGACATCAGTTAAATTCGAATAATGCGAAGCAGACCAAAATTATTAGTGACCTGAAGATGTTACATTTAAATTTAAGTAAATGTGTCCATAATGGTTGGCTGAATGATTACTGAAACTGGGGTGCAACAATCAAGGTATGGATTAAATATACAAAACTGTACCCATGAAAACTCTTTATTAAGATAATTATATACAAAAGTGTATGATCTTAAAGTAACATGACATGCTTCGACAATTATATCGTAATCATCAGGCTAATCATATTGATGCAACGATAAACATCGCAAATTGGCCAATTAGTAAAAATAGTTAAAATTCGCCAAGACATTTAGTATTAATAAATCAAATTTTGAAATTTTTTTTTTGAAAAAGGTAATTTAAAGTGTAGATTGAAAAGGAGAACGACCTGTAGCCTTTCACTGCTACCCTGGCAAAAAAACTGCCGAAGGCCTAAAAATTAGGCCCAACATTGAAAAGCCGACAACTTCAGTACTCATGAGCCTAGTGCCGTAGCTAGGCCCTCCGGAACCCCAGGGCGGAAAGTTGCGTACTAGTGGTAATGGTCTTATTACCTTCAAAACAATATATATATATATATATATATATATATATATATATATATATATATATATATATATACAGTGGATTTCTAAACTATTGAAAATGTTGATAAATGCCCTGTACTTCATAAACAAAATCATCAAATGTTTTGTGGTTCAAATGTATACTTTTCCACAAGAACAAGACAACTTAAACACTCCGGAAGATGACATTGGTTGAAACATCTTTAGGTGACCTTAAACGTTCTTTACTGCAGATTAGGTGAACCGGAGAAATCTGAGGTAGACGAGCACGCTGTAAATAATTTAAATTATGACATTCAATTTGATAATATGAAAATATTGTCAAGACAAACTCATTATTATATTAGTTTACAACTTTAAGCTATTGAGATGTATAAAGATCCTAATAACTTCAACAGGCAAGAACAAAATCTCGGTTTAAATAGAGTTTGGCATCTTATAATTAAAAATACGAACAATAGTGTCTACGTTTTAATTTTAACTTTTGGTATGTCTAGGTTTTTTGCTGTGTTTTTCCTAGCCCTTTAAGTAAACGCCCAATAAATTATATTATATTATAAGTTACCACAGCACTAGAATAATTTAATATTTGTAGTTAAAAATAAAAATTCTATTAAACATACTACACTGTGTTTTTATTGTAAAATATCAATCACAATTAACTATTTAGCTATTAACTATTCCTTTGTTAGATTTGACTGGATCTTTAATTGGTATATCAGATTTGTATCTGTGAATGCTTGTATCAATTTCAAATTAAAGTTTTTCACAAATTACTTTACACTTACATGATTAACCCTCCGTTGTCTGTT
This sequence comes from Vesta saturnalis, assembly GCA_036346205.1. Lineage (NCBI taxonomy): Eukaryota > Metazoa > Arthropoda > Insecta > Coleoptera > Lampyridae > Vesta > Vesta saturnalis. The sequence goes on along the minus strand of JARFJB010001501.1, from coordinate 486,940 downwards.
AGGCGCGCGGCAAATACTTACATAGTTAGGCGGTGGTCTACAATCACATATCATTCGTATTTTTAAATAATATGAACAATTAGATAATCTATTTTACTAAGGCTTGTTGTGTATTCTTTTATAATAGTGATAAAAACAAAACATTGGGGTTTTGTACCTGAACCTGTACCTGTTGATTTAAATGTGGTAAAAACCATAAATAAAATTTACCTCTTGTATAAACATATACAAAGGTGTTCTACTAAACATTTTATAGAAATGAAAAAAAATATTGTATTCTAAAAAAATGAAACATTTTACCACACTAAATACATTATATACTCGTCATTTATACACTTTGGTTGTACATAAGTTCTCCTGCACAGGGGCAGGAATTATTTCTCTGAAAATCATGTATTGCATATGTCTCTAATATGATCTTTGCAGGTATAACTTCTACATTTGATACAGTCCAGTCTTGTTGACTTATTTTTGTTCCATGGGCATACAAAGCAACATCCTACATAACTTTCTGAACGAGGTGTAGGTGACGATGGTTGCAGCTCACAAATTCCTAATAAAATGTTTGCACGTCTTCGTAATTCTCTAGGTAGTTCATTAATGTCGCTCTAAATGCTGTTTGTGGACGTATAAGTTTCTATGCAAAATTTTCAATAAATTTTCGTCTTGGAACTTTCTTGGTAGGATTGTTGAATTTATATACGCAATACGCGTTTATGCCAGATAGATTTACCAAGTTGTACAAATTCACCATAGGCCATCTTTTTGTCGTTCTGGCTACATTGTATTTTTGGCTGAGTTGATCGACTAAATCAACACATATTTTTGTTTCATTATAAAAGGTTATAATTTCAGGTTTTTTCCGTTCATCTGTGGAATTATCTATAGCATCATTATCGTTCATACTCGATACCAGGATGGAGGTTTTATATTTCTTTGGGCAGTAGGACACTAAGGTGCAATCTTCTTGAAACCCAAATATCGAACTGTAAATTTCTCTACGTTTATTTGGTAAAAATGCTTCTGGAACTTACCGTTTATTTTTATTAACTGTTCCCACAAATGTCGATTTTTTACTCATTAGAGTTTTGACAAGAAGAATACCAGTTATCCCCTGTTATGTTCCTATAAATACCTTCTACTGGCTTCACCATGCGAAGAATGATATCCTTACCGGAATTTCCTAATTGATATGGGCCATCGGGCTGCTTGCCTACATATGTTTCTAAATTATATGTATATGCAGTTTCTGCGTCCACTAAGGCAAATCTTTTTAGACCATATTTTGTTGGTTTGGTGGGAATATATATTGTATAAACGTACATCGTCCTGGGAATACTAAAATCTGTTCAACTGCAGTAAGGTACTCCGTAGCAATACAATTCTTTTGAATGTTAGCAAGGAATAGTTCAAAAATATTTCCTATTGGAGCTAACTTATCAATTTTCTTGCGCTCTTCCCTAGCACTTACATCATTAAATCGAAGACACCTGATAAGAAACCTAAATCTTTTTTCACTCATTGTCAAGTAATAGGCTTCAAGTTCATTTCCTTTAGAATTATCCCATAGCTGAGAGGCATTTTTCCTTGAATTACTCCGAATTTTAGTCAAGTAAAATAAACTCTTTGACGACTAAAAATTTTGAATTTTACGTATATATATATATATATATATATATATATATATATATATATATATATATATATATATATATATATATATATATATATATATATATATATATGCACATACATCATGCATTTTTTTTTGAGTTCCATAGTTCCATATGTTTCTAGCTTTATTTTTACTATATACATAATTTTCGTACGTTTGACAATCATTCTGGAACCCGTACATTAAAGTACTGCACTAAAAATCATTACGGCGTCTTGCTGGGTTGCATGCCCTCTTAATGTAACAAAGCAATCATTTTGGCATCTCGGATAAGAATATATATGATGTTATTGCTGCAAACATATGGGCGTCAATATATTTTAGTTAATAGTTTGTGAGCAATCAGTTTGAGGTCTGCTTTCATATTATCCAAAACTTGTATGAATGTTGTTAGAACTAAACTACACGAATGTTTTGGCGTCTTAATTCAAAAAATAGACAATGTTGTTGTTGGAAACATATTGGCGTCTATATATTGCAATTAATAGTTTGTGTGCAATCAGTTTCAGCCGATCATTTTGACCTCTTAGTTTAAAATATACATATTGTTATCATTACAGCATATGAGCGTCAAGGTATTTTTTATTCAAGGAATATGTGTAATCAGTCTATTTTAGGTTAACTAAAGCAACTCTCATTCTTACGTAAGTTTTCGTTTCATATATATGAGCAAGTTTTACAAAATAAAAAAATAATATACATTTAAAGCACTATTGATACATTTTTCTAATTTACAATATATTAGCCTCACAAACCTCAAAAAACTGTAACGATCTTTAAAATCTAGTAAATTTTCTGTTATATAGCATCCGATAGTAGATAGAGAGATATACGCACGAAGTGGTGCATCGCGGACCCAATTCGTAGCTTTTTCGCGTTAGAAAGAGATAAAGCATAGACTTTATACAATATTTACAGCGCGCGTTGTTTTACTTTTGAAGGTTTAATATTCATTCAACAAATACTGATTTCTATTGCATAGCAATGGAATGGTGGTTAATTTATCGTCCGAGAAAATATGGAACAACGGTTTCTACCGGCATTTCTGCATATTGTTGTTGAAATGAGTACCTACTTGTAAGTGAGAGGTACAATATCTAACACATCTTAAAAAGATTTGTCCTATTTTAATTTTACAAATCCTGATTTTTGTCATAGTAAATAAAACAGAAGACTGTTATAATAAGTAACAAATATAAACTAAGTGTATGTTCAAAAAAAAAACGAACTCTGTTGTACTACATTTTGTTTTACCATCAATACTTGTTTTATACCGTTTCAGCAAATACATGAAACAAGTTGTATGCAGTGAATGAAGGTTTATTAATAAATTTCACACAAAAAACACAGTCCATGTTTCCAAACACAAAATTGCTCTTACTAGAAATGAATTGTGCAAATTTAAAAAAATTCTAGGGGACGGTCATAAAATCAAAGTTTTCATATATTCGGATATTACTTATGGACACAAAAGGTTGCAGTCTAGATTCCTTCTTCTTCTTTGCACTTGACCTATTACTACTACTTCATGTTATTTATAGTATTGTTTGATTATGATATAAATACATAACAATAAACAGATCGTGATACTATATCTGCCTCATGTTCTTTGCATGGGAAAGAAATGCGTAGTGTACTAGGAAATAATTCTTCTAACGCATTGTCAAAAACCACAACACCAAACATATAAGATAAAACAATTACTCATACGTACATCCCCAGTGAGAGATGGAATATAGAGGGCTATATTCCACCTCTCACTGCACGTCTTCCTCTCACACTGACTACGGAAAGTTCCCGCAGCAGCGTACAGTTATTATACGATGTGAACTCTCTTATTTACTATTGTGTATAGCATTAATAGTGACGGGTTTCGGTGCTTTACACTATTATTAAATGTTGCACTCGTACATGGCAGATATTATTTAAAACAAATCTTGCTGTCTATAGAACGGACATTTTAATGGTTTATAACTTTACCAAAATTGAATGGCAACGGTTAAACGTAAACGATAACTTTTAATGAAAATGTCTCAATATTTAAAACACGGCTGATTTCTTCTTTATTTCCTGAATTTTCTATATTAAGGTACAGGTGGGAGAACAGTTGGGTACATTCTACCCAAACTGAACCTGTTCCTCTTGACTCTTCTTATGTAGTAAATTGGTAATGTATATTCTATTAGTTTGATTTATAGTCAATAAACATTATTATTATTATTATTATTATTATTATATCACTTTCGAAGGGATACTTTTATTAAATTTGATCAACATTTTCATAAAACCAAAAAGATAAATGGTCTCTGTAGAGTGTGTGTACCTCCATGTAAATGATTCATTGCGTTATTAAGAATTGTGGTAGTTATATTTGAACTAAAGGTAAGTGAGAGATTAGTCTAGGGTATAAGTTTAGCAAATTCTATACAAAAAGTGTTTCGCTTTCTTTAACAATTATCAAGAATCAATATGATGCATTTGAATACAGAGACTTGTAATTATGGTGCTGTTAAATACTGAATTGACAATATCGCCTTTATCGAAAATGCCTAGACGTAATAAGTTTGCAAATATTGAACTAAGGGATATGATTTGTGTTCATGTACAAATAAATTATAATTCATGTGCAGCAATTAGACGATATTTACAGTTACATTCAAATCGATTTGTGCCCAGTCGTAAAAACTTTCAAAGATTGTACGTAAATCTAGGTGAAAGCGGCTCTTTTCACACGAAGAATTCTGGTAGCGGACCTAAAGGATTAGATTTTACACCTGTACAAAATTTATTGCCCAACAACTTACCACGCAGAATACATTTCTGCCAATCGGTGGTCAATAAAATCAATCAAGATCCACTATTCTTAAACAAGGTACTGTTTACTGACGAGACAACATTCACACGCCGCGGAGTTATTAATTGGAGAAATAACCATTACTATGATTTTGATTATCCTCACAAATACAAAGAAGCTCATTTTCAACATATCTGCTGTAGAATTATTGGCGTTCATTTCATTAGTCCGTTTGAACTTCCAACAAGATTAAATTCAGAAAATTATCTAGAATTTTTGCAAACTCATTTGGGCGGTTTACTTGAAGGAATTCCTCTAATTATATAGCAGGATATATGGTTTATGCACGACGGTGTGCCGCCACATTATTCACTTAGAGTCCGGGAGCATTTAAATAACAATTTTCCACCTCGTTGGATTGGACGGGGCAGCGAATTTCCTTGGCCGCCCCGTACTCCGGGGATACATGGAATCTTTAGTGTACATAATCGAGATGAACTCATGAAGCCGCAAATACTTTAAATAATAACAACGCCGTCTTTTTTAAGATAGGACAATATTTAAAAAAGTTTAAGAAAATGTATTGAAGTAAACGGTGGTCACTTTTAACATTTAATGAAGTAAATATAATAATTGTTTTTTATTTGTTTTGTTTTCCAATTAAATTGTTTTTTTTATAAAACCAATGTTTTATTTACTAATATTCTCAAAGTAGATTACAATATTGTGGTTAAAATCAGAGGTTTTTAAAGGAACCACTTCAATCGTATTTTGCGCCAGCGCAGCGTGCAATATTAAAATGGTAATATCTCGAAAACGCCTTAAAATATGGGAGTCGTACAACTGTACCTTTTTGGTTTTAAAATAATGAATTTTTTATTATTTAGCATTAAAATGCACATAAATACATTCGAACTGTGTAACTGGCGCCCTGTAGGAGTATCATAAAAGAATTATGACATATTCGTGTTTATCACCCTCAAAAAACTAAAGTGTACCAAATTTAAGTTCAATACATTCAGCTGTTTTCTAACTATTACGAATTTTCAAAAACAATATGCCAACTTTAACGTCCAATACATCGATTGCTATTAACATTTTACTAACGCATGTTTTTGTTAAACCACCTATTTTGATCACCTCTTTCTACAGCTGTAGTATTGTCCATTAGTTATGTGACACCCTGTATAATAGAATCAGTAATAAATAAATTTATGCATTCAACAGGTAAGATTATGTCATGCAACTCATCTTCGATAAATCTATCGTCGGTGTCTATTTCATTGAACCGTTTCAACCAATCATCAGGATTCTTAGATACCATGTAACGCGGGCGCTTTGCATCCGACGTCGTACACATCAGTATATATCTGTACCAAAGGGTGTTCTGATTTGTCATCTTCAAGACAGTTTGATAATACTTAATTTATTAAGGAACTAGTTATTCTTCAATAAATTAGATTTCATGGGTTTATAAGTTTATCAAACTGTTATATTAAAACCTCAAGCAACCCTTATAGCTATTACCATTTTACTGAGGATGAGAACTGTAGTTGTTATTAAAACGTATAGATTTGTATAAAATACAATTTTAAAAATATGGAATTTAAAAACCCAAAAGCTAAATATTTTCATTATGCATAATAATGGTGAAAGTTTACATTTTCTTAAATTTCCAATGGTTGTCATAAATATATCTTTGTGAGTAGTAATAAAATCGGTACCTAAAAACGGCTTGGGCATTTGGTATTATTTGTACGGACAAGTTGCAAGATTTTGAATCAATTGGGTTAGAAATGTAAGCAATGATTGATTTACCTACTCTACTTAGTGGAAATGAGAAATTGACCGTAAAACTTGATGTATTAAAAGAAATTTACTGTCATACATTGTTAAGTAAGCTATAATAATAGTTGTTGAATAATCACTTCTTGTTAAGAGGTCTTCGTGAGTATTTTGTGATTTGTTAACTAATGCCTAAATCTTGATCTTGTATTAATGAGATAGAAATAAGCCCATCAACAAGGATCCACCTACATTTTGAAGGCTTCAGGTTAAAAAGAGTTTTAGGATTAATTTTATTTTAAGAAGACAGCAAATGGAGAAACAAGCAAGAAAGACAAAGAAAAAAGCAAGCAGAAAGGTACTGTAAAACTGATTATGAGTATACCCGCTAAGCATATTCAGTAATTTGTCTTGATTTAGTGTAAGTTTAAACACCAATAATAAAGTAGCAGTGTTTTCACTTTTTTAAGCATACATTAAAAAAACAAACAAAACAGAAATGCGAAAAATAACCGAAATTCTATTAATGATTAAGGAGGGTAAATTTAAAATTGGTTCCTGGCATGCTCCGAGGGTAAATATTAATTTTACATTTATTTTTATGCTCATCATGCTTTCTTTCGTGGTGCAGTCAAACAAGAGTTCTTAATTCTATGTATAAGCGTGAGTCTGAGACTGACATCTCACCGGAACAGAGAATGCCCCGAAGATACTTTATTTCATCTCCTTTAACCAAACGAGCATTTGTTGTCTTGTTTAAGAACGAGATTAATGCAAATGCGCAATATAATATGAAGCAATTTGTAATCCTTAAGAGCAAGCTTGCTAACAAGAAAGAAATTTTTAGTCAAAACTGATGTGGTTACAACTCAAACCTCATTAACGCTGAGTAAAATAATTAAATACAAAGAACAGTGGAGGCAGTTGAAATCTCTGTGTAGCTCACTAAATCCAGTTAGTCTAGATTGTGGACGGTTTCCGCAATTTCAAACAGCAAAGTAAGATTAGGGGTTAGAATATCGTGAAAACTGTTAGTCAATCTCTCAATGTAACTACAAGTAAATCTATTGAAAGTGGTGTAATTGCTTAAAATATATCCCTGCTTTACGAGTGTTTGTTAACTGTCTACATTCTAAAATGAATGCGTCTTTAAAGCAATATATTGTGCAAGGAAATAAGCTAAAACAGATTTCTTTAAAACTTTTAAATGTATGATTTGATGTTTCCCAGTGCATCTCATTTTCTGCTTTCTGTCGTTTCTAAATATAAATTTAGCTATTCACATATTTATTTTTGAACTCAATAAATATAAAATTAAGAAAGAAACTTATTTTCATAAAATAAAAATTTATTTGTATATCTTAACTTTAGTTTCAATTTATACAAAAAGCTTACAGTGAATTCTAGATTTAAAAATCTTTAGCTTTGAAGAAACTTCTTAGTGAAAATGTCAACTACAGCCGCTGACGCTGTAGATTGAGAAAGTAGTTCAATGTAAGCTTTACCATTATACGGTATTTATGCTGTTTTGTATGCAACGTGCATTTTTCCTTTTCTAATGCATTTAATAAGTAAACTTTTCAAATCAACATATTTGTTTGTAATTTAATCTAAATAGAAGCATGAATTTAAAACAAAAAAGGAAAAGTAATTTACAATATATGTCTATTTTATTATACTACATCAATAACAAAGGCTCAGTAGGTCTCTTGCAATCATGAATTCTTCTTTTTCTCGAACAAAACAATTGCTACGGAAATATTCATAACTTGTTTGATTGTTGAAAATTTTAATACGTTGTGTGAAAGCAGCCAAAATATAGGCTCCACGTTTTATGGTTTATTTAACATAGTTTCCTTTTATTCATTTTATTTGTAAAAAGCGTAACAAATGTGATAGTACAATATAACACAAGTCACATTCTGTGTACTAAAAAATATGTTTTGTAATATATTCTTCCTCTGTTGGGTCGATATACTCAAAATACCTTACAAAGGAAGTATAAAATTTTTCTGAAATATTTCTTTTGAAATTAAAGCGTAATTTTAGTAATTCTAGTTCAATGTATCTCAATTAATATGGAAATATCGTCACATTGTTACTAAGGTCAACCTATTCTATCATTAAACTTTCTCTTATTACATAGCCTGGTCATCAAATTCATTAAGTTAAAGAAATGTTAACGGTTTTACGTCGCTAACCTTAATCATGTACTTAACCATCAGTTATCCTATTTTATTCTTTCATTGTCTTTCTACGAAATTATTCGTTGTGCAGTAATCGCATTCTGAAATGATAGAGATGACACTTGTAATTTCATTATTTGATTCCTATGTTGTATGGGATACCCAACTGGTGGTGGGCTTGCCGCGGTGGTTACCAGTTAAGCTACTAATAAAAAAACTACGTTTTATGGTTTGATTCCGGCTGGATGGTACAAACAACTTTCAAGTATAGATGTTTATAAGTGGATAAAGCTAATCACCGCTGAAGTCGATACTTTCAAACCTCTCTTGGGCGGATATAAAAAAATGTATTTCATAATCAGATATATTTTGTTGTTAACGGTAATCATCAGTCATCTTAACCTATTAAGTCCCTCTATTGTCACATGATGGCACTACATTTTTTAACGTCACAAGGACAAGTTATAAATGGAAGTGATCTTTTTTTAAAAAAAATTTCTCGTGAGATATCTAACCTGTGTATTTAGCTGTATTTCGAACAATATAAATACTTTTGTGGCAAAAAATAATTGTATTATGTGCACGTGTTGTGTGCGAATTTTTACTGTTACCGTTTATGTCAAACTAAGAAGAAACCCACATAACATTCGATATCCACTATATATTATGTATTTCAGGTTCAGAATATGCAAAGTATGCCTGGAATATATCGTGTACGTTACGTCCTGTACATTCATTGTAGATACCCTGAATAGTATACCACGTATATTCAAAACAATACCTGTATACTTTGAATATAATAATTTTATGTTCTATGAATAGGTATTTACTTAAGTACTAGGTATGTATATTCAGGACGAAGTATGTATACACAAGGAAAAGATACAATTTTTGTCTATCCATAAAACATACATAGTATGTACACCATGTCGTAACGTCATTATCAACTTCGTAATAGATCGCAAGAACCTCGATGCCATGTTGTCCATTTTGTTCTCCTTCTATCTTAATTTATTGTTCTTAATAGTCAGTAGTTTAGTGGAAGCAAATTTACTAAGTTAGCATGGTAGATATGATCAAACATAATACTACAACATGATGCTCGCTGTAAGGAAATGGATGGTGTGGTGTAAACTCCGTTCAAAATGTACACATGCCAAAGAAGTAAGACGTTTCCTTTAGTATTAATAATCTTAATAAAACAGGATAATTACAACACGCTATAGATTACGTTTTTCTTTTGACAATAATTGTAATTTAGAACGTTTAAAATTAAAATCATGTCTGCATTTGATTCTTGGCCTAGAATACTAATACAATATTTCCCAGATAATAACATACCTACTTCAATATAAGCCTTATTTAGTGAAGAGATGTTTCGTGCATTATTACTGCTGTATGATTCGTAATTTCCATTTAAATACATCTTCATTATCTGTTTGTCAACCTTTTATACCTTACGGGCTACCTTGCAATTATAAAATGGGAAAAGTGATGTGTATTTTTTAGATAAATTTTGAATTATTTGTTTTACAATTGTCTGTGCATTGATCATATGGCAAGGATATAGTATATAGCTGTGTATTAATAAGAATACTTTGTGAAGAAAAGGTATGTGAAACCTAGTTACTTCACTTCCAATGTTCTATGTAAGTATGTATACGGATATATGTTCAAGCTACATCTACCGGCCATTCCCAACCATTCATGTAGGATAGACCTTCTCAATGGAACACAATTTTCATTTAGGTACTATTGAGCTTCGTATTTTTCCCAATCTAAAAATTTAAAGTTGTTTTGGGATTTACTTCTAATTATTAAAAAATGTTGATATTACATTGTTTCTTGCAAGACACAACAAGAAAATTATTGCTCAATAACTCCTCAATAAGGGTGCAAGTGAACCTAAAAAGTGGGTAAGCTTTGAAAAAATCTACATTACCTACAAGCTAAATATAGCGAGTAGATCTATAAAATGTGTAATAAATCTGATAAATGTCTATACGTATAATCTACAATGTATATGGAATATCTAGTGGAATACATTCCATATATACACAAATATCCCAACGTTATTATATGTTGCACATACTCAGAATATTATAATGCCAGTTGGATATTTCCTTTTAATGTATATTTGTATATACCTTGAATATATCGTACATAATATACAGTATATCCATGAAATATATTCCTTGTATATATATATATATATATATATATATATATATATATATATATATATATATATATATATATATATATTACTTTTCTGGAACTGTATATGATAAGTTTTGCTTTTCAAAATGATTCTTTTTCTTTAGCTTATGGAATGCATATTTTTAATTTTAGTGGTGATCATGTCATTTAACACAAAGAAGGCTTTAACTCTGAAAGAAATTAAGGATATTTTCGCTGATGATTCATTTTATGAAGAACTAGAGCAGAACGATAATAGATACATTGTTGTGTTACCGCCTGCAGTTGAACAAAGCCACGAGGAACTTATTGATGATGATTTGCTCCTACATTAGGCGTTAGAAATGCCAAATGTTGGAGGTGAACTTGAAATACACTTTCAAACAAAAGGTGCGGAACCAGAATGTCCTCAATTACAACCCAGTGTCACTGTAAAAAAAACAACGACAATTATGTACTGAAGAATCTGTTCGGCGAAAGACCTAGCTATACAGAGTACAAATAAAATCTGATGCATCAAAGAAGTATAGAAGTTTGTCGCTACTTGAATCATTTGAAGTAATATGGACTGATGAAATAAATTCACATATAAAGACTGAGCGATACTCTCCAACAAAAAATGAACTATTCAGATTTTCTATAAATGAACTGAAAACATTTTCAGGCATTTTATTATTTTCTGGATATCATCGTTTGCAGTTGACGAAATGATAGCAAGGTACCGTGGAAGGCATCATTTGAAACAGTTAATTAGAGGAAAGCCTATGCGTTTTGGATTCAAATTACGGGCACTTTGTGGAGTTTCCGGGTACTGCTACAATTTTTGTTTGTACAGTACAAATGCAGACAATAATGATTTGGCATTAGGGTCAAAAGTGGTGCTAACCATGTTGAACTGTTAAGGTGTTAAATCGCCTCAAAGTTAAAAATCTTTTTTTGATAATTTATTTACCAGTCGTGATCTGCGTATACATCTAAATAATAACAACTACCACTCCCACTTATAAAGCAGTACACAACACGGATACCATGGAACCTTCCCAATCTTCAGAAATCGCTTCTCGTCCACCCGCTTTTAATTACATTCGCACCTACAATTTCTCGAATGTGTTGCTGTGACGGTGCGCTTCTCTATTCCCATTAGTTTCTTTTCCTATTGCCATCCGCCTGTCCAGAATACCATTTCTGATAATTTTCCAAAGTACGCATCTACCCTATCCAATTCAGTAATATGAGGTGATATTAATACCAGCCACACACAATTTGGTGACTCTACAAGCAATGGCAAGGGACTCAGGGTATCATAGGTGTTATTGCAGATGCAGCTTTTGCGAGTCCAACACATCGGTGAGCCTACTGATCATTAATTAGACCGAGAGTGCTTTAAAAGCATTACGATCTCTTCAGATTTTTCTAAAGCAGACTGTAATGTGCTTTCCGAACACATTTCCAATAACATTCCCACACCTACTCTCGCATCCTGCCTTATATTAAAAACCCTTCGAAACTATTCTAGCTGGGCAAATCCGTGGGGAGTCTCCGTCAACACAAACAAAACACGAGCAGTCCTGTTCCGACATCCAACTGGCACGAAAACAAATTTCCCAATCTAAACCGACAGCAATGCTTCCATATCCCTAAATCATGAGGCGTTCTCCAGTGTCGAATCAGAGGTTACCACCCCAAAATACTATAACGTACGCACAAAACATAAATACGCTCTGTTATGGATTTCCGAGCACCCTGATTGACAGCGATCAATCCTAATCAACTCTCCTCCATCCTGTGAATGTCCAATATTTAGATGCATGTACAGGCTGCCGCTCAGATATCCTAATAATCTCACAATACAACACGCAAACATACTACCCATTGAAGATAGAACACAAACATTACGGCGACACAATCCCTACCAGAGAGATCTTTGCCACTTCTTACAACTATCGCTTTCCTCCACTCTCACGTAAAAAACCTAAACTCAAATTTAAACACTTTCCCGCCATCCTAACCCAATTCATTGACGAAGGGTTAAAACAATCTCTTGGTAATACCCCATATGCCCTGCACATCCCACCATCTATCCGATGACCAGCAACGTAAGGACACCTGACAAACGAGTTTGGTATAACCGCATACTGATACACACAGCACAATATCCCTAATCAAACAACACCAAACAAACGAAACACACGGTTGTAGTCAATACATACTAAAACATTGCAACATTATTAACAGGAGAATGATCAGGGTTGAACAGGAGAACTCCTGAACAGACCACCACAAAAACCGCATAAGCTGGAAATAAGTAATTTACTAATATAAACATGAGTATACTCACAAAAAATAACTTCATGCGCTTTACCAATATCCAACACAAATAAAGATTACCTTGCTTGTTTATGACGACTTTGCTATTGGGCACACTCGTAATTAATTAATACAGACACGTTGTCTTCCTTCTCCGGTTGTCGAAGTGTACATGGTAAGTCCATGAGGAATAGATTGATACTCAGAGTTGTTAACACGGTTAAGAATTAATTTTCAGTAATTTTTAAGTGAATTTTAAGAAACCTTAAATATATATAGTAGGCGTAACGAGTACGTCAAGATCCAAGTACATCTTTAAGAGGATTGTTGAAAATTTTTAAACATTTCGAATTTTGTGTTCATGGCGCTAATTTAAACTAAACTGTTAGTAACGTGAAACTTTTTAACGTAGTGTTTGATATGTCTAGTCAGAACAATTATATCAAATTAGTTCATTATTTATTGTAGATACTGTGCCTTAATTGTTCACTATTTATGTGTTTAATCATAAACTTTATTCATTTCGTATTGTTCACTTTGATCTATTGTCTTGGTAAAATACACGACTTTGGATTTACAAATAAATCGTTTTCATGTCTGATGTTTAGCATAACCTGGCTTATAATTTCGTGTAAATAAGTTATTTTTCGTGCGTTAATCAGTAATAAATAACGGTCACCACAACTTAGGCTTTTTAGATATTTTTAAATACCCAACTTAATTTTAATCATAATATTTAGTGGGCCTCCCTCCACACGGTCTTTTGCGAAGGTGATTGATATGGTACAACTTTGAATTTTAATTAAAAGCATTTAGTGCATTTCACTTTGCTTCCAGAATAATTCGAACTATGCTGTGTTTTATCACTTGTTCTCACTAGCATAATTCGTTCTAAACCCCTCTTCAACTTATAGTTGGGTAACCAGTGAAAATCTACAAATATTCTCAATCTATTGTCATTTAGAATCAATAAAGTAATAAAAGAGTGTATTATCATTATACATAGTGTAATCGGATCACCAAGGAGCATAATAAAACCCAAATTATAATCACAAGTCCTATTACAATCAGCAATCAAGCTATTTCGCATTGGCAAAAGATATCTTATTAACGAAACTCTTTAAATTCAACTGATGGTAGAATTATCTTGCAGAATAAAATGAAGGAATGGAATCCTAGGCTGAGAGAAGGAAGACAACGACAACTGTAGAAACTCCTTAATATATGTATGTATGTATGTATCTATATATATATATATATATATATATATATATATATATATATATATATATATATATATATATATTATATATATATATATATATATATATATATTACATTTCGTTATTATGTTTCAAAGACTTTGAAAGACTGGAACCTCACATCACCATCACCCATATAATTTACACGACTTGTTCATAGTACAGTTTAATTTAGTTTATTTACAGTAGTACGAGCCCCGCATCGCCGCCATTTTTTTTCGTCATAGGACATGCCCTCTTTTACCAGGAGGCCACGCTCATTTCCCGCCTGTTTTTATCGGCTTCCTTTTCGGCGTCATTTTTAACCCGTTTTGGACGTACTTATGTCCCTTACCTCGTAATTACGGCCCCTTTGGCCGTATTAAGCGGCTTTTTGGCAGCCCAACCCCTTGAGTGTAGGCAACCGCAGTCGCACTGATTGGACCTGAGCGCGCATACAGCCTCAGGCTGCGCGTTCTGATTGGAGGACCTAAGGGCTGCAATTGTGGCACCATTTTGTTTTTAATTGTGAGTCATAATTAAATTTTGCCGTCATTTTGTTTTTAATTGTGAGTCATAATTAAATCAATCGATAAGGGCCATTTTTGTTTTGGCGGCTGTTTTTGTTTTGTTTGGCAACAGCATAGCCAATTTAATTAATTAAAAGTAATGGGTCGAATCAATCAATCAAATCAATCAATCAATCTCAATCAATACAATCTCAATCAAATCAACCAAGAAGACGTTTCATAACCTTCAGGTAACGATTCTCCGACTGTATATACCGAACTCTTGTGAGCGAAGGCTTACTTTGTAGATAACCGACGCTCAGAGTTGGGACCCTCCTAACTGTGAGGGCACAGACGTGGAAAAACAGTGGATCATCCGCAAATCAATCAATTTCGTTAATTCATTTGATTGATTGATTTGACCCACTACTTCTAATTATGAATTATGAATTAGATTAGCCGCACTGTTGCCAAACAAAAGAAAACGACCGCCAAAAGAAATATTCCGGCCAAAACAAAAATGGCAGCTGTCAAATTGATTTGATAGATTGATTTGCTTAGTTGGTTTGGTTAATTGATTTGATTAATTGGTTTGACCCACTACTTTTAATTATGACGTCATAATCAAAGTGCCACTTTTAATTACGACTCATAATTAAAAGCTCGAGGCCCCCAACTTTTGATTGCAGAACAAAATGGTGGCACAATTTAATTATGACATAATAAAAACAAAATTGCGGCATAATTTAATTATGACTCATACTTAAAAACAAAATGGCTATACAAATTAATTACGACTCATAATTAAAAACAAAATGGCGAAAAAATTTAATTTAATTTAATAATTAAAAACAAAGTGGCGGTACAATTGCTATCCTTAGGCCTTGCAATCGGAATGCGCGGCCTGAGGCCGTATGCTCGCGCACGACCAATCAGGGCGCCTACGGTTTCCTACCCTCCAAGGATTGGACTGCCAAAAGGCTCTAACATGGGCAAAAGAGTCCTAACTACGAGGTAAGGACCGTAAATACATCATTAGGAGGTTGAAAATGACGCAGGAAAAGAAGCCGGCAGAGAGGGCGGGAAATGAGCGCGGCCATGTGGTGAAAGTGGTCGTCACCTATGTCACAAAAACAAAATGGCGAGGATGCGGGGCTCTTTCTTACAATATTGTTTACTATATTCCATTTATGATTGTTATCATAGTCAAAACTATTTATATTAACTAAAATAGGCCATTTCGTCCTGTTTTGAATTCGATGTTTGGAAAATTGTTATTATTGTAATATAATTATTAAAAATAAACCTATACCAAGTATAGCTAACTTTCTGAAAAAGAAATTAACAACTTACGGTTTGAGTATGAGTTGATGTGGAAACGTGGGGGATGTAGTCCAATATATAAGTTTGGAAAATTTAGAAATTTATATATTTGTTTGAAGACAACCCAACAATAGTTGTGGCTGACGTAAGGCTATTTATTTTAAAACAATTAGACAGTAATGCTTAAAAATACACTATTTTGTTATAATTGGTTAAATCTACCTTAGCATTTGTATACCTTTTTGCTTGCCAGTTAACTTCAATAACAAAAATTTTGATTTGTATTTTATTTTAGTTTATGTGCTCAAAAAAAAATTAGCATTTAACTATTCTACTTTGTGATTAAATACAGGAGTCAATCATGATTCATCTCTAACGCGAAAACGAGACACAGTCAGACTATAGAACTTGTTTCCACACAAAATGCGCTCATATTGAAATAATATCTGTACCAATTTATTTGTTCAAAGGCACATCTCGGTGTCCTATGCACTAAACTGCTTCAACTTTAGTTTTTGCAATGTTTGAATTGAATGAAAATAAGAGGGCCGTTTAACCTTTGACAGTTTCAGAATAGTTTGCCTCAAATTTCACGTATTGAACTAAATGAGATCGTTACTGATTACTTTGGTGATAAAAATATTTCAGGTGGGTTCCAAAATAATTCATCAACACACAGAATATCACCTGGATTGCTAGTGACGTCCACGTGACGATTTATTTGACCGCATTGCCACAAAATACGAAACAAGGGATTCTCATTTCACTCCTGAGGATAAACATCAATATTTGGAATAACAGCATTTCAATGAGTTGAACAAAAGGAATAAAGTCATATTCCCATAAGCATAGGTACCTTAAATGAATTCTACTTCTTGCTGATGGGGGCTGCAGGTGGTTTTTATGATGTCATTTCTCGCTCGGCTTCCGAAATTTCGGTTTGTTTTTGGCGTGTGATAAAATTTAAGTAAGGAGTGTGTACTGTGTATGATTGGTTGGCTGAGATAAAATTCAATATGGCTGAAACTGAAAGCATGATTTATTGGTCCCAGTTTAGATGTAGATGTAGTAAGTTGGTTTGTACGGCTTTCTCGTGCGCGTACGATATGCTTGAAGGAAGTTGACCTTTTTATACCATTGCGGGGGCGTTACATTTTTTGTTACCATTTGGGGATATTTTTGAAACTTCGTTCACCCCGGATTTATTGTATCGTTTATCGTTGTCTGAAATGACAGTTTTATGTTTCCATGAAGAAGGTGTTTGAATTAGTGCCGGTCCGAATTTTTGGTGTGATTAGCGCATTTGTTGCGGATTAACTGTAAAAAGGTTAACGTTTGTTACGTTCGCCCGTACACAGCAAACGTCCGTCAAATGAAAGGAATGATTTTATTTATTTGCGAAAATTAATCAATCATACAATTTGATAGTGACGTACGTACGAATATTTTTCAATATTTTATAATAACAGTAACATAGCAACTTGAGAGACAATTCGTTAATAAGCGTTTTAGTTATTTTGAATTAGTTGATATAATTTCAGAGAAGCGTAACGTAATTATAAAGTAAATAGTTCGTTTATCGATCAGCTGGCTTATTTGCCCGCCAGTGTTTGCTTTGCGAGTATTTGCAATTTTTTTGAAATTATTGATAGGAATTAACTTACCGATAGTAATCAACGTCTTACCTTGTTTGCGACAAAATCAAGCAAGTTTGTTTTATTTGTTTTATTTGTTTCGCATTAGGAATTACGACCCCAAACATTGACGTTTAGGACTTTATTGATATTTGACCGTGTTTGCTTATTTTATTGTAAGCTATTTTCATTTTAATTAATTACCGTATCGACCAGTTATTTGGGCCAATAATTTTGCGTTCAAGTTTACCGAGATGTTTAATGAGTTTTAGTTTTATTACCGCAACTTTACGACTTTTACATGAATGTTGGGATTTCATTGAAATTTAGGTAAGCTTTGCACAGAATTTTTGGAATACAATTTTAGGTAGACGTGAGAGTTTTATTTTGGTTTCCCGTTAGGGCATTATTAAGATCTAGTTCATGACGTTTTCCCGCTATAAATGTATCTAACAGGTGGCGCCTTTGTGACCTTTTTTCATGATTATGACGTTATGGAGTTGTGACGAGTGCCCTTGGAGCGTTAAGCAAGAACCCCGACAATATCGCTATGTCCCTAGTGAGTGTTTGGCCCGTAACATGATACTCATTATCAAACATGAAGTATCCAATGATTGCAGTTGTACTCAAAATGCTCCAACCGAGACAGTACAATATTAACGCTATCTCTTGTTTCATGTAAAAAAACGAAAAAGTTGTTACACGTCCAATCCGTACTAGGCGTCGTGTGGGATTACATTAGTAAGCGGGTTGCCAAGCCAGCTACAGTGGAAATGGGCGGGGTCGAGGTAAGGAGTAAAATGATTGAATAACAAGCTCAAACATTTTACACTAACCATAAATTCACAACTTATACAGATCAGTCCGGGAAAAATGTCTCTTGGCGCCACCACAATCTTAAATTTTGCTAAGAATAAATCGTCTTAGGCCAGATGGTAAATGAATCCTATCTGACAGGATTGAAGCCTACTCCGTAAAGTCATACACTAACTTCTCAAAGTCACACTCCCAAACAAATCAACTCAAAACTTCAGAAAATTTAATAATACACGGGTCGTTATAATTTACTGTACAACAATGTAAAAACAAAAATTCCCATTCATAAAAATAAAACGTTAACTTATGCAGTTTTTTTTAAATGTCCCTCGTAAATCTACAACTTTATATTTTAAACTGTTATAAAACTTTGAATAAAATAACTGTTCCCAATTTAGAAAAATCTAATCAAAATAAACGAAATGTTTATCTGTAGAATCGTATATGGACATTTATTAATATGTTCAAGATTTATTACCTCATAACGGTAATTGAATTAAATAAAAAAAAATAATGAGTACTTTGTTAATAGTGTTCGGCTTCAATCCTCCAAAGCTAAAATGAAATTTTGCAAACGCCCTGGCTTATTATGCATTTTCAGGACGATCATCAACCTCCAAATAGACAAAGATTGAATTTAGTGATGTACCACAACAAAAAAATAAGTGTTAATCTGTTAAGTAAATTGTACAAATACATCACATTTGGCATAAATGAACGAAATCAATTAAACAATTGATATATATATATATATATATATATATATATATATATATATATATATATATATATATATATATATATATATATATATATATATATATATATATATATATATATATATATATATATTTTGTCAAATTCGCATGTAAATCTCTACAACAGCGTGGTTAAATAAACCACAAATCCTTAACACTAAACACAAAATAGCTCAAGTCCGATTGCCTTTAACTTTGAAAGAACTGTAATTAACACAACAATAAAAGGATGCACTTAAAAAAAATCGTACTTCTCTTGCTTCAATAAAACTTAAATCTAGTTCTTACTTAATCAGGTAATTAATCCTGTAGTAAAAAAATTGTAGTCCATATGGTCTGTTCCCCAATAAACCTATTCAGCTTTGTGAATGCACTATGCACATAATCACAAGAGGTAAGCCGCAATCACTAACGCAGTGTCTTTCATTCACTCCCGTACTTGATGTATGCGCTCTTCCGCATATCATAACATCACCTTATGGCTTTAATGTTTCGCCTTTCAAACATTTATTACAATGAAGAATGTTTACTTCCATGTAAACGGTAAAACTAATTTTCCTTGTACACTCCACCTGGTATTACTATCACTTGTACAAATGTGCCTCATACAAAATCAATGATGCTCACAAATGTTTTAACTAACTTTACAAATTTGTTTCATTTACTTAAATGGTCACTACAAGCTTTCTTTATATAATAAATTTGGATCACGCGCTCCACTACTAAACACTATCACAAAATATTTGCTACGCTATGTTCAAATCTGCTTTCGCACATTTAAAATTTCTTGAAGAAAAATCACTGATGTTTTTCTTCAACTTCTCAATATATTAAACTTGTTTATTTATGAATGTCTAAACGATTTATCCCCCTAAGGGTTATTGTAGCCGTTTTAAATGCGTACTACGAAAACTCAAATTTCATAAACAACACTACCCTAACGTATTCTAATAGTTTCCTTCAACGCGCGCGATCTTTACTTAACTTTAGTCCATCGGTTCTGACTATCAAAATCTAAATCTCCCTTCTTTCAGAAAAGTAAAGGGAAAGGGCCACGTATTTCATTCCCTCCCCAAGGGGGAGGGCGGGCTGTTCGAACTTTCCGAGCTCCTTCAGCCACAATCATGGATTCCTAGCACACATACATACATTACGTATATATGCATGGTGGGATTAAGGATGGGTGTGGTCAGGATAGGATCGGAAGGAACGGAGTTAGGGTTCTGAGGAGAAAATACTACCCTAGCATTCACCTAAATAGCCGCACATGGTGTGCATATACGCAGTGACCATGCCGCTACATGTGTATGAGGAAAACCCTCTGAAAAAACCTCATACAAGGTAGACGGTAACAGGAATCGAGCCCATTACCTGCCGAATGCCAAGCAGATCGCGTCACCACTACGCCATATTGCCAACACGTCACAACAAGTTCGCGCTAAACTTAAAATTCACCTATCACAACTGAGCATTCCACTGCGACTCTACTCTCGCGTCACAACGTCCAACAGGGACAATCACGCTATCCTTATACAACACTCGTCGCCATATTTATATTACGTGAAAATTTACAAAATCTCCTCGAATAAATTACATGTCCTCACCACATTCGTTCAGTATATTCTCCAGATCATAAGTCAACTTTTCATACACATCTTGCATGTGCGCGAATTTTATTTCCGCACAATTTACGTGAAAACATCACATTGTAATGTCCCCTTACATACACATGTACGCGTTCCATTTATCAATATTACCAACAATTTCTACAATCAAAAATATACATATGAATCTCTTATTGTACGTTAAAATAACATCACAAAAATGGTAAACTCATTCATTCGTAAGTCTACACCCATTTCATTTAACTAAATTTCTTTACACCAGGTAGCAAAAGACTAGTAGTCCTACCAGAGGCGTATCAATAAAAATTTACCCAAAGCATTATTTGTCAATCAAATATCACGCTTTCAACACGAAAATCTTTCTATAACATTTAACTATTCCTTCATACGGTAAATAAGGCTTCATTAAAAATCCAGTGGCGTATCATTTACACCACCTACACTACTCATACTCAAAAAAAAAATTCTTTTCATGCAAACTCGATTCAGCTGCACTAAAAATACGTTACACACGTTATCAAAACCCTTCACATGCACCATGCGTCAAAATAACATTACAAAGTCTAGCGTTCCCCATCGAAGTTCAGTGGACTAGAGGATCTTAATGTTCGCAGTAAATAACAACTTATTTGGCAAGGACGTGTGTTGTAATATGCAATTGGAGCTGTGTATATTTACATGTGATAAGTGTAAGGATATGTTCAGCAAAACTGCAGATATATAGTGCTGGAAACCTAATTGGTTAGATCGTAATCTCCTATTCAAGTATTTTTGTATTCATGTTGCGTGACAGTAAAGTGAATTTAAACCGCAGTGTTACCAACTGACCAAAATCTGTGAAAAATGTTACTCGAACTGCAGCGTGACCTACACAACATCAAAAACCTGCCACACCTACGCAAAATTAGGTTGTGCTGTAGTTATAATACGGCTACTGTATTGTAAATAAAATATTGAAACTGCTGCCTTAATTAGCACCAAGTGCCTTGTGCGTATGACTTACGCTAATTAAATTAAGAATAGTTTGGTGTATGTTTATCACAGCGGGAAACAAAACTACCTCGTTTTTTAAGTTGTTACTTATTACGATTACGATCGTTTTACTATGGAGGTGTTACTTGTTAGTAGAAATATTATGTGTTCTGCAAGTAAGCCATTGTAGTCTACTCAGTCAACTATTTTTTTTCATTTAGTTTGCTGTTGGCTGTATTGAATTTTACCACAATCTCGCGAAGTACTTGGGAATACGTTTCTTTTTTGCACTTTACTATAGCTGCGCAGTGACTCCTTAGCGAGTTCATTTCGCCGCAGCCTGACGGTTCATCTCAAAGTGACCCTGAACCTTAAGATACGTGAGCAGTCAAAAAAATACACAAGTATACCAAACAGACTATAATTAAGATAGAAAATTCAAACAGACTGTAGTCTACTCGTTTACTATTAAACGTGACCATCCCCCAAACTTCAACCCACTAGAACTTTGTAATGGTTGAACTAATTCGCAGTGTCGACCACTTGAAACTTTCTGGAAAACTGTACATGTATCATTTATATTTAATAATCATATTACTATTATAATATCTCGGTTCCATTAAATTATGGTTAAAATAGGTTTACAAATTGTCTCTAGCGCAATAAAAAACGTTTTTTGAATATTGCGAAGATTGCTAAGTTCAGAACAAAAAAACATTTTTTGTATGGCAATAAATATGCCTTTACAAGTTGAAAATGGAGATCTTTTAAAAGATAATTCAACCTGACACAAGTAAGGCAGTTTTCGTAGGTAACGTTTGAGGCGACATGAAACACTGTCAACTTACAGGCAAAACATAAAGAGTAACTAACGTACGTTTTGTGAATATGTCGACAATCTGCAGCAAACATGTTGAACCCATTATTAACGATACTTCAGTTTTGGGCAATCTTGGTAAATAATTCCTAAACAAGAACTCAAATGGGAATCACTAAAACACCTTTTGTCAATATATCTAAGAGTACCAACTTTGACGCTGAAGGGACCTTTTTATTCCATTTTACACAAGTTTTCCGTAAGGTAAGCAAGGCATGTGAATATCCAAAAAACTATTAGAGCGAAAGGCATACCTTTTTAAAGATCATGGAGTTTAATTAAGTATTAACAAATAAGCCCTAGACAAAGTACTTCAAGAAGAGTCCCTAACGTACTTTTTATGAATATTCTGGGATCTATTAATTTTGGTGCAATAAGGTTGGGAACCTATATCAAAAAGTAAACTTTAACCACCATTACACATATTAAAATACTTATCTTTTTTCGGTTTTTAAAAGGTATATTGATATATATAGATTATACAATCTAAACGTTTCGATTGTAAAACAAATATACAAATACACCGTAAAAAAACAAAAAAAGATAAGTATTTTAATGGGTTAGGAACCTATTTAAAAAAACCCTTTAATATCAGACATAACTAAAACTATAAAAATTAATTTATTAAATAAAAAACGTTTGAGCATAGCCCATGATTTTCATCTAATGCGTGTTAATCATAAATGATTTAATAATAATTGATGCAATAAATTAAATTAAAAAAAGTATTGTTACCCGGTGCGAAAATTTTATGTAGATTGCGCCAGATAACTTTTTTCTTCCTGTTTTTTCGAAATTTTGGTTCTAAAATCAGAATATTTCAATTGTTTTGTTGTTTGCTATTTGAGGATAGAGTTTTCTATTATAAGTTAATATTTGGAATTTCAATTCAGTAAGGACGTATAGTTTTTTGTTTGTAGTCACGAATAATGCTAATTCAAGATTTAATTAAGTTTCATTCACAGGTGATGCTTGCGTTACAGAGTAGGCTTAGAATAGTTTGTTTGTGTAAATAGTTATTCTCGTCATTTTAAGTTTTAGGAATTTTTGTTAGTGGAAAGGGGAAATTACGTTCTTTTAGAATTAAATTGATATATCGTTTGCTATTGATGTTATAAAACTTCAAATTGTATTTCGGATTATAATCTGTCGTATTTAGTTTAAAACGGGTTTCTTTGTTAGAATTAATTTAAATTAAAATCGTAAATATCATATAAATTTTGGTTTAAAATTAAAAACGCAATTGTTATTAAGATATAAAATTCTAAGTTGTTTTTCGTATTAAGTTTCTGTTAACATCCATTGAGAATTGTTGCCAAGATTTTTTTATGATAAAGCATACCGGTTCGGGTTTAATTAAGAATTATGGTTAAAGGAGAAGGTAATATTTATCTGAACTACAATATGACCTCAGAAAAAATTAAGTGCATGTGCATCGTAGAGTGAAATAAGCCTTGGTTACTTGAAAAGCTTTCGATGCAATTTCTAAGTGAAAGCGCGGGATTAAAAGATAATGTGACGAAAGTTCGCTCGATCATGTACGAAAAGGATGTATCGTTTCTACCGCGTTTATAATTTGGATAAATGTGTTTCATGATTGGTTGTTGCTTTTAGAATTGAAAATGGCGAAATTGATGTATGTTTGAGTATTTTCAGTCCTGGTCTGATCTAGTTAAGTGCAGTTGTGGGGGGAGCACAGATACCGTCGATGTTCCTGGTCCTTCCGAACATATCGTGGACAGCGCGTCCTTTTCGCCTTTGTGCGCTTTTTGTTGGTGGTTCACCATGCCGGGAACTTTATGTGACCAGCCATTCGGTTCCGAAATTAGGAAAGTGTTTCTCATCAAGCGCTTCCTGATTTATGTAGTTTTAACCGCTTTTGCGTATTTTATATTTTGTCTGTGGTGGAGATTTGTATGCCCGAACTTTATTTAGGTACTTCTGTAAACAGCCTTTGATATACAAGTTCTCACTGTACATAAATTTGTAAATATTTATTTTACATCCTAAAAAACCTAAATAAAGCTACCTTATTAAGTTGATATCGTATAAAGCATATCGTGCGCAAACGCTTTTGGTGAATATAAACTTTCCAACGTCGAATCAGTCAAATATAAACGTAACTTTATCGAATTTGCTAGTTGGAAATCGCTGAATTTGTTTGCCGTTTACAAGTTTTCAAGAATATTTGTAGAAGGTAATCTAACTTGCATATTCATAGCGTTTGTGCTTATCTTACAATTGTTCGTGTTTTCGCCAAATTATACAGAAGTAAGCAGATAAGCGTAGTCGTCCTTGTTAAATTGTTAGCCCATTGATGTTATTTTACCTAAGTTTGAGGACCTACTTTTATCTGCGTTTGTAATATTTTAAGAGTGGTTATTTGAATATACTTCAGGTTTATGTGTATAAAAATTTTGCGCTGTAGAATAGATAATTTTGAGTGAAACAATGGTTTACGTAAATGTTTTGAATTTTAACAGTATTTAGGTAACATTAACGTCAGATTTAAAAATAGGGGCAGTATCTCCTCCCCTAATCATTTTTTTAGGTAACCTCTTCTCGAATAGCGAAAGCAATAATTATTAAAAACTGGTGTGTTAGAAATTTACGACTAAATTATTTTCGTACCTAGAAGCTAATTTTATTGAGTTAAGATTTTATTGATTTCACATGAAAGTCACTAGGTAAGTTTAACGCGCTTAGTTTCGTGTAGTTTTTTTTTATAGCTTTTTTACATTAATTTTGTTTTGTTTAACGTAACAAATTAGAAACCTTTGACGACGTTTGTTTGGTTTATGCTTAGTTATTAGATTTTAGGTTCAAATGATGACAGAATTTTGTAGTTGACTAGTATTTGAATTTTGACTTTGCAATAATTAAGTGAAATATTTAGCGTTATATAATTTTTTTGGTGTTTAAGAATATTTTGTTTACAAGCGTTGGGGGTAACGTAAAATTAGGTTAAAGAAAGCCATTGAAACCCAAAAGCTGATTGGCGCGCACGCTTCCATAGTATTTGAAGGCGTGTGAATATTTTGAGATTTGTTTATAACTAAAGTTCCCGGAGCACCTCTTTATGGGAGGTAGCCAGCGTAAAGGTAAGTGAGGACTCGTGTCTGTTCGGGGCTGATTTATCTGTGCTTGTCAAGGTGTATTCTAACTGATTTTGTCTTATCAACAGACTGGCGCTCATTACACGACTTCCCAATTGCGACGCACCCTTATTTACGACTTTCGACAATACGACAAACCACCTTTAGTATTTTTAAATTCAAAAACACGCGCACGGCCCTCCAAGCTAGTCCGGTGCATTTTAATTATCTATTACCTTCCGTGCTAATTTCATTTTCGACCGTAACAGTAGAAGAGTGATTTAACTAATTTTCTTGCCAGGTTGGTAATATAAGTGTAATATAGGTATACTTAGAGACTGTTAAACATCCCACAAGATAATGAAGTTTTTTTTATCATAAAAATAATGTTTATTTTTTTTATCTTAAAATTGATTAATTATACAAGTTGAAAACAAAACTACATACATAAGAAAGTCACATGGTTTCCATTTGAGATTTTCTTAGGTTAGTGTTTGTGCCATTATATTCTAGAATTTCATTATTTCTGAATTCTATTACTCGTGACCTGATTCTTAATATTTCAACTGTAAGTCACACATCTTGGGTTGTTAGGTAAGTATGTTAAATTTCAGAATATTGTATGTTAAGGGATTTCGGTAATAGATTAACAAAAACTTAAATTCTGCAATTTATATAGTGTATATTTTGAGTATTTAAATCTTGTACAACCAAATTTGATGTCATAATGAAATAAAACGAGTATGTGTAATTATACCAATTAAGTCTGAAATGGTTTAAACATAAAAGGATTCATCATTGCGCTTTATTTACAAACTTGTAGTAGAAAGTTTTGTTATACACATTAAAAATCGTAGTGTTTGAAGTGCGGAAAGCTTTACTACAAGTAGAAAGTTTTGCCGGTAGAATCGTGGGGCGCACGAGTTGTTAAGATTATGTTATTCGAAATACGAGAAGCTTTACCAATTAAGTTTGTGATGGTTTAAACTCAAAACGGTTATATGATTGTATTTTCCTGCAAGTTCGTTATGAAATGTGAAATGCATTGATATAATGATGTTTAAAGGCAGAGTGTTTAAAGTGCGGGACGCGTAGCGTTAACTCACACTGATTGAAACATTAGACGCGTTGTCACTTAAAGTTGAATTAAATTTGTGTTACTTAATATGTAAAATGTTTTTCAAAATCTATTTAATTCAGAAACCTAACGTTTATACACAAATTATATGCTACGTTGACTATGCGAGGATTGTTCTCATTAGAGAGTTATTTTTACAGTTAGTTGAAATGATATTTGTGTTATCACCATTGGTTTTATTATATTTTATTATACACGAAAATTTGTGAAACAATTATTTGTTTGTAAATGTAATTCAAATATTCTTGGCTGGAAATTTTCCTATGAAGCAATAGCAAATAGTATTTACAATCATGATACAAAATAACTTCACAATCGTATGATTTCACATCCAATAACATGGCTATCGGTTGAGAACAAATTTCACTATTTGATTAAACAATTATGATGGATTTTGTTTTACCTTCTGTTTTGATTTTATGCAACATGTTTGGCAACAGATAATTCAAACATATTCCACAAACACAAAATCTAATGCGACTTACTTATGCTTATTTTTAATTTATGCATATTCTCGCCTATATGATGTACCTACCAAGTAGGTATAGCCTTACTTCGTTGTTATATCCACCTTGGTAAACAGTTCAAAAATCATGAAAATGTACAAGTTAACATAAAATTTTCTGCTTAGGAATGTAATAAAGTTCTTTAGTGTACAAACAATGCAAAGCACCAAAATTGTATTTTCATCATTGTAGGTATAGTTAATTAAATTTTAACATAAAAGTTATGCGCTTAAGGTTTTAATATTTATACATATTCGCACGTATTGTTTTTACAGAGTATTGTACATCTTGCACGATAACTGCAATGTTATCGTTACGTTTAAACTTGTATAACAGATAAATAAAAATACACGATTTAATACTCAACAGTTACGTATTTTAATTACATTGTCTAATACACACATTTATTAAAATCGGATACGTACTTCTTAAGGTCGCTAAAAGTTAGGTTCAATTAGATGCTGAAGCATCTCGAACTTTATCAAGACAAATAGATATTATTGTATCTCTTATGCTTTTTGAATTATAGATTTATAATTCCGTACAGGAGTGATAAATGATATATTCTCTTAATAAAACACAGACAATGGGGATAGTGGGGATAGCCTAAACTCTTTTAAAACTTTTTGGACAATATTTATTAAATATCTTAGAGGGAGACTTTATTTTTAAGGGTTACATATTTCCCTTCCAAACACTATCAAGCAATAAGCTTTTCTAAAATTGAATTCTCTTTAACCTACTTCTGTGTTTTTCACATTTTCTCCAAATTTTTGAGATGTGTTTTAACGCCTTCTAGAACAAATATTTATTTATAAACTATCAAGCAATAAGCTTTTCTAAAATTTAATTCTCTTTAACTGACTTCTGTGTTTTTCACATGTTCTCCAAATTTTTGAGATGAGTTTTAACGCCTTCTGGAACAAATATTTACTTATAAACCGATTTTATCCAAAACTAGAACCTAGATATTTTAGCAATAACTCTAAATAAGGAGTTTTATTGAAATAGGATAAGCATTTTTAAGTTAGCCTCGCTACAGGCACATACAAACGTACACACGAATGCACGCACGCGCCCACACGCACACACACACACACACACACACACACACACACACACACACACACACACACGTATAAGTTTTAAGCAACACTCGGTTGATAGTTTGGTGCTTCTCGTTTTTTTTTAGAATTTAGAAATTAAAAATTTAACATATTTTGTGTTACATTGAAGTATTTAAAATTAAACATAAGAGTATAAATTTTGTAAACTTTCATTAAGTCACATTTTTACGTATTTGAGTATAGGTGGTTTTTATTGCAAATTAACATGTAGTATTCTGATTTTTGGAGGATCAAATAGGTATTTTTCTTTCGGTCTCATTGCCTTAATAAATTGAATTTTTTTAAATTATAAATTCCTAGTTATTTTTAGTAGTAATAAACATAGTTTGCTGAATTAATTAACGAAGCGCATTTTTTCTTCAATCTGTTATCGCAGTTTTAAAACAGTAAATTTTCATGCCGATTAAACCAAAATGTACTTTGAGAATTTTTGTAGATGTGAGCATAAAATGATTTCTTTTAGAGGAACATTGGGTTAAATGGTTGCACACGTTTTTTTTAAGGTTTACCGAATCGTTTGGATTAATTGTGTTCTTTATAAAGTTTTTAAAATTTGGTTGTTCAACCTTGTTCCGTTTTAGGTAAGCCGTGGGCTTATCAGTTCTTGGAAACATCATATTTTCACCATGTGAAGCTTAATAGCTTGCATTTTTTGGTTTGGATAATCGTGGGTGGTGTAATTTCTTTTCGACTGATTTCGGGTTTAATTCGTTTTTGGCGCAATTTAAAATTTTAAGTAAATTCTTTGATAATTGGTTCTTGAAGATTTAAATAATATAGTGGCAGATATTAAGGAATATGACGAATTCTGAGTAAGGGAGTAATCAGTCTAGACCAGGATGCTGGGATAGATTCACTTTTATTTGTTTGCGGTCAACGCAATATCCGCAAAATGGGAGTTAAGTACGGGTTGGAATGAGTTACGCATGATGGGGGTGTATCGAACTACCGTTGTAGGATGCTCCGCTCTCGCTGAGTTGGATAATATATTGGTTCACGACATCCTTGAGTTTTTTTGTGTTGTGTATCGTTTGTCATGATGACATTTTTGGACATAGAAATACGTGGTTTTCGTGTTTTTTTCCCAGTGCTTAGCCATGTTCTACGGACCTGCTGTTTCGCAAGTTGGTTTTGCGGATTAAAGTAACAAGTTCCTGGAGTAAATGATAACTTTTGTGTATATTGCCGACTTCGAACAAATAATATAAACTGCGGTGAATAAAAAGCTTTTAGTTCTGTTGAGATTTTAAACTAGTAAGTGTTAGTTAGAACTTGTATATAGTAGAGTAACGTAGTCGAAGTTTTTGGAAGTTTTAAGTGCAATTACAACTAATTGCAATGTCAATCAAATGTATTTAAAGGAGAAATATTCACGAGTTCAGTCATGTTGTAAGAACCTAGTGCACTATCAACGCCCACCGCATTTCCGCCGAAGTCATCTCTAGGTACCAAAGGTGCCTGTATATCAAATATAAGGTAAACTCTTTTGTGCATTTTGCTTTGCTGTGATTGACAAATTTTAATAAATTCTGGTGTATTTTTTTTTTGTATGCTAACATTTGAATATGCTATCTTTCGACATTCACGTTTGATTTTTTTGTATCTATTAAATTGTAATTTTAGCGTATCAAATTATCCATTCGTAAGAGAATTCTAAATTTATCTGAGTGTTTTTTTTAATTATGATCCTGACGATTGGTAAATGTGGTTATGCGTTACAAATATTTCAAGGTCTATGGAAGTGTACATTATTTGCATATAGTACGATCAAAAACCAATAAATCTATATTGCAAAATGGGTATATGTGCAGCCGAGACCTTAACGAATAAAAACTAAATTTGATATTAAACACGGATAATAAAAGAAGTCAGGATCGTTAGTGTTTCTTTGCGCAAAAATTCATATACGGTATTTTTTTGGCTGGTTGGAAAACAGCTAACGTCATCTTGATAAATTTCTTTTTATGTGGTATCTCAGTGGCGCTGAATGCTATGAAAAAAGTCCGAGCACATTCTGGGCCCTCGCAAAATGTATCTATGTGCCCCCTCGCATTCATTATTGTTGTTGCGAAACAGATACCTGTTTTGGGAAATGGCTATCTGTATTTGGGAAACGGGTCCAGTTCTCGGGGAAACTACCTCATCCAGAGACAGGCCAGATCCTGGTTGGGACCGTAGTATTATGTAAAGGATAAAAATAAACATACTGTAAGCATACTCTTTTATTATTATAAACAATGTAGCCAATGCACGATCCATCTAACCTTGATTTACTTTTAGCATAGACAACAAACCCATCATTCCTCTTGTTTCCGTGAACTGATAAGCAACAATCAAGTTGCCCACTTTGTGTTCAATCCACCATGGCACGTATTATATGTGGAATTTCAACAACAAGTCGCCGGGTTAATCAATAATCATCACTGCATCGAATGGAGATCTGCATATACCTCTGCACATCTCTTACCACATATACCTCATGTACTAATCACGGTAATAGATGATGTGCGTGTTAAAGGACGAGAAAAAGCCGATTACGTTCGTAAAATATAGAAACAGCCAGTTATAGAAATTGAAGAACCACCAGCTTTACCAACTTGTTTCTTTCATACACAAACCACCTCTAATTCTGCTTTAACGAATGTACACTCTTTGTACAATAACTGTGTAATGAAATACTATATTAATAAACAACCATTTCATAAATTAATATATATATATATATATATATATATATATATATATATATATATATATATATATATATAGTTATTCATGATGAGTGCTTTAACTGAGGTGCTATACAGTCAAAGTTATTATTAAGACAGTGTTTGATGGAAACATTAACTTAGACAATACCATTAAAAGTTTTATGAAATTTTTGGGAAACGTTTATCTGTACTTGGGAAACGGGTTCCTACCGAGCATTCACAAAATCAATCATTTGATTATGAATGAAAACCAGTACTACATTATTTAACACAAGCTTTTGAAGTTATTTTACTGTTTTTTTATTAAAATCTACGTCTCCTTAACTTATATGAAAAAAAAGAATACCATATTTACAACACTTAAAGTCTTTATTTGCTAATTATACAATACAGTTCCTTAAACCTAATACATATAATTGTGTTTTTGAGACACTTACAACAACATTTGCCAGCAATAAATTTTTGCACCCAAACTACTCATGAACACATCCTTTATATTTAGCAGCGTTTTAAATTCTTCAATTCGATTTTCTTTTTTGAAATACTCGTAAAAGCGCTAAGATAATACGCATTTAAACTCCTCCGTTTCCAACACTATTCGTATTCATTACTGTCACATTAATAACTTTATATTTTTTCGATACATCCAGGTCACATACATTTTTATAGAGTTTGCAATAGGTGCTTTGGTTTAACCCTGCTAATTCCATCTTTAAAAATTACAAGTTCCTAACTGACTGATCTCAACACACAGCTAGCTGCGGTGTTTTACCGTTTTTATTAATATGGTGTGACCTTGAAATTTAGAGCACTTTGAAGAGCTTGACTGAATTTAAGCAATACACGAACCACTTAACCTTAACCTACTTTAACGAACTGATTCTATTTTCAGATTTCTAAGAATTGTAATATGATACCAGCAAAAGTTTACCTTGAATAGCTAGACTCAACTTAGCCAATACGAGAACCACTTAGCCTTGACCTACTTTTTAGCATAAAAAACCTTCATATTTCCACGAACTGATTTTATGTTTAGATTTCTAAGAATTGTAATATGACACCCTTCGGATCAATAAACTTTAACCTTGAACATTATTTCTTAGAAATATAGTGTGATACCCCTCATGAGCTGATTATATGGTTAGATTTCTAAGACTATGATACCCCGGCAGGTGACCTTGAAAATGGATGTCTATGAAACTGTAATATGATATCAATAGATTTTGACCTTGCAGAGCTTGGTTAAATTTAGCCTCAGCTACGATGAATGAGCTATTTGCCTTGTTTTCTATGGGAAACGACTACCGCTTCTGGGAAACGCTTACCTGTGTTGGTAAACAGATACCTGTTTCAGAAAACAGCTATTTGTATTTGGGAAACAGATACCTGTTTTGGGAAACGTTACAAGAATCATTGATTAGGAATATGTTTAGATTTCTAAGAATTGTAATATGACACCCTTGGGATCAATAAACTTTAACGTTGAACACGTATTTCTTAGAAATATAGTATGATACCCCTCACGAGATGATTCTATGTTCTGGTGGTTAGGACAGTAGTAGTATGTAAATAAAAACCCACATGCTGTAAGCATAACCTTTTTATTATTACAAACAACAATTTAGCCAATACAAGAACCATCTAACCGTGAAATACGTTTTAGCATGGATAACAACCACATCATTATTCTTGTTTCCACGAATTGCTTCTATGTTTAGATTTCTAAGAATTGTAATATGATACCAACAAAAGTTTACCTTGAATAGCTTGACTCAATTTAGCCAATACGAGAACCTCTTAACATTTATATACGTTTTAGCATGGGCAATAACCTTATCATTCTTCTGGTTTCCACGAACTGATTTGAGCTTTCTAAGAAGTGTAATATGACACCCTTCGGGTCAATAAACTTTAACCTTGAACATGTATTTCTTATAAAAGTAATATGACCTTGAAAATGGATTTCTAAGAAATGTGCAAGTCAATTATCTCTTTCAGATCTTGAATACTTTAGATTTCTATTAATTCAAAAATTCCTACTTTTAGGTTTGACCTTGCGCTCCCGAAGGATTTCAATACAGATATTCGTATACTGGGGTAGTGGTCAGGATCATATGATACTACCCCCATTTAGCAAATACAACTAATTAACCTTAACCTACTTACTAGAATGGACACAAAACCACTCATCTTCAAATTTCTGGTGGTTATTCACCCACGCATGTGCAAAGCCAGTTACAAGAGTCATTGATTAGAAATATGACACCCTTGGAATCAATAACGTTTAACCTTGGACATGTATTTATCAGAAATATAGTATGATAACCCTCACGACCTGATTTTATGTTTAGATTTCTAAGCATATAATACCCCTGGAGGTGACCTTGAAAATGGATTTCTATAGAATTGTAATACGATATCAATAGAGTCTGACTTTGCCGGATACATTTCACCATAACGGTTTACAAATTCCCATTTTGAGATTTGACACGATCATGAAAGGCCATCAAAACGAAGGGGATTCACCTTGACCTATACTGCGGCGGGTCAGGACACGCTACACGAACACGATGGCTTAACTGAATTGACATGATAATTTCTGTGAGCCAGAAACTGGCTATCCATACACGACGGATTAACTGGGTTGACATCCACATTTCCTATACTGCGGCGGGTCTGAACCGACCATACGTACAAGACGGAAATTGCCGACAAGGTTAAAATATTGTCGGCAAACATCAGTGGATTTGGCCCGGATCAATTGCCAAAAATAGCCAAAATATAGTTTCCACAATTTTTGAAACCGCGTGACGTTGAAAAGTTCAAAGAACTGACATGAACAACAACAACGCTAAATCTGAGAATGCCGCATAACCTTGACATGTGGCAACACTGTAAAGGGAGCTAAAAAGTTACATAGTTATGCTTTGAACATGTTCCAGCTTCGGCCTACGTATGGGTAAAGTCAGAGTCATTCGTTGGGAATGCTGCCACATACCCTGCCCTCGCGAGTGCGGAAGGTAAACCTGATATCAAAAATATTCTATACACATTAAAAAACGCCAAAAACGTCGCATACACACACACACACACACACACACACACACACACACACACACACACACACACACACACACACACACACACACACACACACACACACATACACACACAGAGCCAATAAAAGAACAATTTAACCTTGAGTAGCTCGACCCAATTTAGCCAATGCAAGAACCGTCTATCCTTGACCTGATTTTTAGGATAGACAACCGGTTATTCTTCAACAACATGTTCATGCTTCTCTCTCTTCCTCTTTCACACACACACACACACACCCACCCACATGCTCACACGCATACACGCACACACGCACACACGCACACACGCACGCACGCACATGCACACATGCGCACACGCACACACGCACAAACGCACACACGCACACACGCATACACACACACACACACACACGCACACACGCACACACGCACACACGCACACGCACACACGCACACACGCACACACGCACACACGCACACACGCACACAGGCACACACGCACACACGCACACGCACACGCACACACGCACACACGCACACACGCACACACGCACACACGCACACACGCACACGCACACACGCACACACGAACACACAACACACGTACACACGCACACACGCACACACGCACACACGTACACATGCACACACGCATACATGCACACACGCACACACGCACACACGCACACACGCACAAACGTACCCACGCACACACGCACACACGCACACACGCACGCACGCACACGCACACGCGCACACACGCACACACGCACACGCACACACGCACACACGCACACACGCACACACGCACACGCACACACGCACACGCACACACGCACACACGCACACACGCACACACGCACACACGCACACACGCACTCACGCACCCACGCACGCACGCACGTACTCATGCACGCACGCAGAGAGGGAGACAGACACAGACACAGACACAGACACAGACACAGACACAGACACAGACACAGACACAGACACAGACACAGACACAGACACAGACACAGACACAGACACAGACACAGACACAGACACAGACACAGACACAGACACAGACACAGACAGAGATGCACACACAGACACAGACACAGACACAGACACAGACACAGACACAGACAGAGATGCACACACAGACACACACACACACACACACACACACACAGAGAGAGAGAGAGAGAGAGAGACACACACACACACACACACACTCACACAGAGAGAGAGACACACACACACACACACACACACACACACACACACATACACACACACTTACGCTTATACATGTAAATTCACTATGTTATCCATATACAAAGCATTAGGCCGAGAGGTCAAAGAATCACCCACACCTTCTTGGCCTTGAATATCCCCCTGACCTACTTAGAATACCCTGACCTACTTTTAGCATATATAATCCTGTCTGAACTTTAATATGATATCCCTGCACCTGACCTTGAAAATTGATCTCTAGGAATTAACACATGGCCTTGACTCGTCCAAATTGTAAGAATTGCTTGGTGAGCTTAAATCATTGATTAGGAATGCTTCTAAATTTACCCCTATAGGTGACCTTGAAAATTTCCCGGCACATGATCTTGACAAATTTCAAGAATTTCTTGGTGACCTTGAAATTAATGACCCTTAAGGGTCGAACACCTGACCTTGAAAATTGGCTTTAATGATTGAAACGTGTACGTGACCTTGACCGTAAAAATTCCTTGACTTCGACGCCGGGAACGTGTAAGTGACCTTGAAAATCCTTGTACTTTGACACAGGCAATGTGTACGTGAGCCTAAATGAACTTGATCTTGAAAAACCTTGTACTTGGACGCGGCGAATGGGTACGAGAAAGTGAGCCTGGATTACCCTAGTATATCTACTTCGGTATTTAGGTGTTTGCTGGTTCTTTGTTTGATAAGCTAGATGTTAGTTTTTCTGTATATTTCAGTTTCTTTGAAATGTTTCTTTTTTTTGCTTTTTTTAAGTTTTAGGCTGTTTGTCGGCTAATTTCATTTGGGGTTGCGTGTATGTATGTTTGAACGATTCAGTCACTGTGTTTGTATGTTTGGGGGCGTGCATATTTCGTGCTTGGGAGTTTACTTGATCGCTAGTTTCTTTGGTTGCGCGTGTGTATGTATTGTGTTGTGTATTTGCTTAAGTATTTACTTGTTTGCTCATGTTTTGTTGGCTATTAGTTTTTTCTTGTCCTTGTTTGGTGCGGTTGAAGACGCTGGTCGGCTAGTTTGTATTGCTTGTATGTTTTGGGCGTAGTGTAACTTGTATATTTATACGATTGCATATTTCGTACTTGAGAATTTATTTGAGCTCTAGTTTCATTTGTCTTGCGTGCTTGTATGTTTTAGGGACGTTTATCTAATTGATAGTATGTTTGTTTGTGTGTTGGGCATGTATATGCGCTTAAATATTTGGACGATTACATAATTGGAACTTTTTTTGTCTGCATGTGATTGTTTGCGACTAGTTTTTTGCATGTTTTAGTTTTCGTATTTTTCCTTTCTTTGAAGGTGAATGTTTACTTATCGGTTGAGTAACTTGTTTCTTTTTTGAGTGAACTTGTTTGTTTGCGTATTTGGGGGTATACGTGCTTTGCAGTTTATGTGTATGGTACTAATGTTGTCTGGGTATTTACTTGTTTGGTTATGTGTTTGTCGGATATTAACTTTTCTGTATTTAAAAAACCGTTTCTCCAATGTTAATAATTTTTCCAAACGTTCTAAGATCGATGTTCTTAAACAACTTTTAAACAGCATACGTTTAAAGATCCTTCAGCTTTGTTACTAATAAAGGGAGCTGCAGAGTGTGCAATAGCTATGCCGCTGATAAATTTTAGGGTTGTAACAATATTAAATCAAATTGTTTTTAGCAGAGGCCGAGGCGATTGTTGCGTTTGTTGCGTCAATTTGTTTTTGACAAAGACCGATGAAGTAAAATTCTTTTCAATCAATGTTTTTTTAACGAATGCCTTATTGTAAGAAGTTTTGAATTAATTATTTGTTAATGAATACCCATTGGGCCTGTGGGAATTTTGCATCAACTTATTTTGACCGAATGGCGTTTGATGAGGTCAAGCTTTTGTATCAACGCTTTTAGCGAATCAAACGCCGATATGAAAGTTGTTTTAATCTTGACGGGTCGACGAGTTATACAAGAGAACGCTAGATGAATTAACGTTCAGATATGCGTGGACCATATGTATTTATATTTTAGAATATCAGCATCTGATTTTGTAGATGAGTTTTTACTACACTCTAAATGCTGAAATAATTTTAGTGTTTTAATTAGCATGCGTGAAGCAAGTGATGAGTGTTGTGAAGTTGCCTTTAACCATTAACAAGAATTACGCCATAGAGTTGTGCATCGATATCTTTTGATTATACAACCAAAACGGAGTAAAAATTCTCAAAATGACCAAAAGGTTTTAAGTAAAGCATGTCATTTAAAATAGGAATGAAAATCAAACCGCAAAAGAATCAAAGCGACACTTCGAGGTGGCTGGCTATCGCCCTCCTATCGTAGAAAAATGCTGTCAAGTGAACCCTTTGGCTGACTGCCCCTATATGGTAGAGAAATCCCGCGAAGTGAACCTGTACTACTTTTATGTAAAAGCCGATAACTTCCCTGCTAATCCTTCAATATCTTAAGAACTTATTCAGTAAAAGCTCAGAAAATTGAACCGTTTATCCATTTGATTGCTTTAGGAATAGGCATTTTATTAGTTTCTCCTGTTTAAAAGATTGCGACTTACCTCATCAACAGATTTAAAAAAGTAATCTATTGTATTTACTTAGCAGTTAGAGATGTAATGCAGAAGCGATTTCTGTTTAAATTATATTTGGTAATGATCAGCTAAATGAGTATACTGAGTATATATCTTTATTAAACTAAGATAAACTGATAAGAGGAAGCCGGAAAAATCACTTTTTAATTCGCATATGTGGTTAAAAAGCTTCTTGAATTACTACGTCCACGGCGTATTATACGCCGTGCTACGTCTAATCGTGAAATTTTTCGTTTTTGCGACGCTGATCATAAAAACTTCTTTCGTCCGCAAATAATCAATAAGCAGATCAATTAGTTTATTTTATTAAAGTTTTATTAAAATTATAATAGTAGAATAATTGTTTCTATTACTACTGAATAACGTGTCTATGATATTTCATGTTAATAAAGTTTGCGAAGTATGCTTTTACTTAATCCTTTGAGATCTATCCTAATGAACGAAAACTCATTAACCGAAATAAGAGTAGATACCTGTACTTTTTATTAAACATCTTTGAACTTTGAAATGCGCATGTTAAGCTAACAAGCTACTACTAGTTGTATCAGCTTTGATCTTCTGACAGTTAAACTTATAAGTTACCAGTAGTCTGGGTTGTAACCTTCACTGTTCATTTGAGAGCTTTATTTACAATAAAACAGAAACCTTTTCAGTCATTGTGCATATCTTAGTCTTCTATAGAGCCTTCTATAATGTCTCAAACAGTATACAATATTCGGATAAATATTGCACGTTTTTGAAGGGTATCAATATACTAATCCGAACTAGTTCTGACTTTCAGAGACAATTACATTGCACGTACATGATTCATGTCTATCTAAACGGTTTGAATATCACTGCTACAGATGTAAATATAGGTACTATATATTTACATCAGAATAACTAGTTAAACATACAAAACTTATAATAAAATACTTTTTTGGGTTTTTTAGGATGTATTTTTATATTACACAATCTAAACGTTTCGATAGTTCCTATAGTTGGCTTTACACGTTTCTCAAACTGTTATTAATAGCAGGCTGATGTTTATGTTTTAATTTCTCACCTTTCACAAAATTGTTTCAACATCTTTAACAATTTTAATAAATATTACTACTGACGAAGATAACTGTAAGTGTTATCGAAACGTTTAGATTGGATAATATAAAAATACACCATTAAAAAAACCCAAAAAGATAAATATTTTATTATGTGTAATAATGGGGAAAGTTTACATTTTCATATTTCAGTCCTTTATGGGGAGGAAACTTCTCGTTCTATTGGACAGTTTGAAAAAGTACGGAAACGTAAAGCACAATTATTATTGTCACTCAGCACTTTTTATTACGATGCCGAGACACAAAGTTTCTGTATATTAAAAGAAATTTTAGTAACAAGCTAATAATATTTATAGAAGAACTGAAAATGCTCTTCTGCGTAATCAAATACATATTACTACGAAGTTATTGGAGAAAACCGATAGAAACCTTTTATATTTACATTTAGAAATTTCAAGTGTATTGAATAGAGAAGATTGGGATAAAATCGATTCTATAACGTTTAAATCTAGGGAAATAAAGTTTGGCATCTCATGTCAATGTCAAAAAAAAATTTAATAAATTAAAATAAATTAAACGTAATGAAAATATAATAATATTAAAATCAGATAAAGCAAATGCAACTGTTATATTAAATACGAATGATTACAACATTAAAATAGAACAATTGTAGGAACCAGAAACTTATTGTGAAATACCAAAAGATCCAACAAAAAAGTTTCTTTTAAAAACTAAAGAACTGATTAAATCATTCCTGAAGAAATAAAAAAGAAGCAATTAAATACGGCATTAGGACTATTTTTAAACCTACAAGGAAAATTAAAGAACATTGAAGATCACCTAAGATATTTGAAACCCATTATCATCTTCAGGAGTGCATAAGCTATCTTGTTCATGTGGAAAAGTATACATTGGAACCACAAAGCGTGGCTTTGATACAAGACTTAAAGAACATATGAGATTTTGTAGATTAGACCAACACAAACTCATTATTATGTTCGTTTACAAAGTGAAGCTATTGAGATATATAAGCACCCTAATAATTTTAATAGACAGGAAGAATATCTCCGTTTAAGCAGGTTTTGGAAATTTATAATTAAAAAAAGGCATAATGATACGTCCTGATTTTGGTTTGAATTTTGACTTTTGGTATGTTTTTTGTAGATGGTGAAGCAAATGCTTTACCAATTATATGTTAAATTACCACAGCATTATAATTTAACATAAGTAGTTAAAATTAAAATTAAAAAAATAACATAAAACGTTCTGAATTGTGCTTTTCATTGTTAATAACACTTGAGATTATTGACAAAGCTATTTCTTTGTTAGATTTAATTGGATTGTTTTATTTGTTAAATGCGTTTTTTGGCTGACGTTTTTCATTGTTAGCCTTCGAACGTTAGAGGATGTTCTGATTTGTCATGTTTAAGACAGTTTAACAATATTTAATTTTTCATGATCTAGTTATTCTTTACTAAAATTTAATTCTTTAGTAGGCTTTATACGTTTCTCAAACTGCTATATTAATAGCAGGCTGGTGCTTATGTTTTAATTTTTCATGATCTAGTTATTCTTTACCAAAATTTAATTCTTTAGTAGGCTTTATACGTTTCTCAAACTGCTATATTAATAGCAGGCTGATGCTTATGTTTTAATTTTTCAACTTTCACAAAATTGTTTTAACATCTTTAACAATTTTAATAGATATTACTGCTGACGAAGATAACTGTAAGTGTGTAATAATGGTGAAAGTTTCCAATAGAATTATGAACCTAAGAAATTACAGTATATAACATCAGTAATGAAATAATACCTCGATATGCACGGAATACTGTTTTTAATACATTTGCAACGGCCACTTTAGTCTCATTCGAATTAATGGATTTGAAGAAGTTTGAGAAATCTGTGTAATATATAACGGCATGAGAAGATTTGCAACGCCAACATGTAGCAATTCAATATATGGAAATATAGATTAAAAAGGTTCCTTCACAATGGGGATGCGATACTGGTCTTTTGAAAAATATTGTTAATGTACTAGAATTTTCAATAAATTAGAAATAACTCATTTTGATTAACTGTTACTAACTTTTTTACAATATCGGCTATTTTGGGCTTTTTAGGAAATGTAATTTGCAACACTGCTAATACTGCTAATATATCTTGATAAAGATGATTTTTTTGGTTTACAGACATATGATCTAAAGGTATTGCTCATACTCATTTAACATGCTTAGGTAAGCTTAGGAGTAATCATTTTTTTCAGAACGTCAATGTTGATGACCCTTATTATAAGCATATAATTATACTTTTCAATCACTTATTTACATGTTTAATGTAAATGTACTGTTAATAATAATATCGTATCAATAAAGTAGCGCTTTCGACCTGTGCACAAAATGTTTTCATGAATCGCAACACATGTTACGCCCCAGATATAGTTTATGTGTCATTTAATAACATAAACCTTAGTATTTCAATATCGAAAGAATCTATTGAACATTGAAGAATTTTTTTTATCTAGAACTTCCATGTACTCCTTTCGCAGCTACTTAATTCATTAATTGAAATGAAAAACGGTAGCACATAGATTTGGAGTAAATATTACGTTTACGTAATTGTATTTTAAACAAGTTTCTTTCATAAAAATTAGGTTCATCGTATTGTGCAAATTTTAAAGGCGACTCGTTGTAATTTTCGAATTGGACACATCTTCAACCCAATCGTAAAAGAAGTATAAGAAGGTTAGTTACTACTTCAATATCACGGTGGAATGAAAATTTGATGTTTTGGGAAGATATTGAAAGCTATCGCAATGACCACTCGTGGCAAGTCTGTGGCTATTAAATTTTAGACATTAACCCATTTAAGCCTACCGTCCTTTTAAAAGGACCAGGTAAACATATTCATTTTTCGTGAAGTGTAAGTTTCGCAGCAAGGTGGCGCCACTAATATGCGTCGGTTTATTGTGTTTACAAACGACCTGAACGTCGTCGTTTGCATTGTCTGCAGTTGTTTTGAGTTACTTTCTTGAGTTTTTTGGATTGTGTGACATTCGATTTGACAATGGGAGATCGAAGGTAAGTTTTCTTATAGTAGTAGATATGATTTATTGGTTTTTATGCATTACTTCTTTTCCAGTGACCTTATTCTTGCAGTTTTGTACATAATCTTACTTTCTTTGCAATTCTTAGTTGAGCTAGGGTGTACAAAGTACTCCCGTACTTTTAAAAGGACGGTAGGTCGATGTACTGCTTTTGGTTTCTTTTTCAGTTATTGGACACAACCACTAACTTTGGAACAATTACTTGAAGAAATTGAAAAGGGCGAGGACACTATAGTAATTTTTCCGCCCGAAAATGCGAACGAAGATTGCGACACTGACGAAGACTCGGCGGATTAAAATATAGTTGAGATGAATTATTTGCCAGGATCTCAACTAAGAGCTGATGCAGAAGTACAAGATACGGAAACAGAAATAAATACA
The DNA here is from genome assembly GCA_036346205.1 of Vesta saturnalis. Lineage (NCBI taxonomy): Eukaryota > Metazoa > Arthropoda > Insecta > Coleoptera > Lampyridae > Vesta > Vesta saturnalis. The sequence goes on along the minus strand of JARFJB010001501.1, from coordinate 444,270 downwards.
AGATGCGTCGGCAGACGGCTGGGATAGTGACGACGAAAGACCTCTTTCAACATTCGTAGAAAGAAAACCGAAGCTAGTGAAAACTTTCGATTACAAAACCGGCGATTTGGAAGAACCAAACTTTTCAAAATGGCAACCAGGGCAACCGCTCGTAACAATATTTCACCGGCCGCCACGTTTATATTGTTCTTCGACACCGAAGTAATAAGCCAAATTCTAAATTTTACCAATACATATGCTTTGCAGCATAATCGTACTGGGGACATCACTGAGAGTGAGATGTTATGTTTTATTGGTGTTTTACTAGTTAGTGGTGATATACCATTACCTCGCAAAAAATTATACTGGGAAAATCGAGATGACACGAACAATAAAATGGTATGTGATGCAATATCACGTGATAGATTCCAATTTATTATGAGCAATATTCATTGCAACGATAACAAGCATTTGGACAAAGCCGATAAATTTTCGAAATTGAGACCCTTATTTGACATTTTGAATAAAAATGTACGATCGGCATAGCGGAAAACAGTGTATAAGGGGAAAACCTATTCGTTGGGGCTACAAATTTTGGGTTCGTTCATTGCGGCTGGGTTACATAGTTCATTTTGATCCTTATCAAGGTTCCTCTTGCATACTACCAGAAAAATATAAGCATATGGGGCTTGGACCTTGTGTTGTATTGCAGTATGCGGATGTACTACAGAAAATTTCATATACGTCTTTTTATTTATATTTTGATAATTATTTCACGTCTCTCTCACTCCTAAAAGAGCTCAAGCTTAGGGGCATAAAAGCTACTGGAACGATCAGAGAGAATCGAATTCCGCGGTCACCTTTATCTCATGCAGCTACAATTAAAAAAAAGGAACGAGGATTTTTTGAACATATCGTTGCAGATGATGAAATTGTCATTTGTAAATGGCATGACAACAGTGTTGTAAACGTAGTTTCTAATGCCACATCAGTTTTACCACTAAATAGGGTGAAAAGATTCTCACAATCAGAAAAAAAATATGTTTACATAATCAACCAAAACTTATTCAGTTTTACAACGAAAATATGGGAAGGATGGATAGGGGAGACCAAAATCTGAGTGAATACAGGGTAGCAATAAGAGGGAAGAAATGGTATTTCCCTTTATTTTGTCATTGCATTGACATGTCTATGCAAAATGCTTGGCGCCTTTATAAAGGAAATGATGGTAAGCTTGATCAACTGGAGTTTTGATCAGTTTCGACAGAGTTGCTTGAATCGTACAGGCGAACAACTAAAAGAGGTACTTCGAAACCTCAAGCAAATCTTCATGAATATTCCCATTATCATCAAGCTGACCATTTGGTAAAATACAACCAAAATCAGCGGCGTTGCTTTGTATGCCATAAAAAGGCAAATTTTGTATGCAATAAATGTGACGTTGGTCTTCATCCAAAAGACTGTTTTATTAAGTATCATACTGTTTAACATAGTTTCAATTTGTCTAGAAATGTCATACAACTAATTTTATGTTCTTTTTTATAAAAATAAAGTTTTAAATTTTGAAGTTTATGTTAGAAGTAGCGTATAACCCTGCCGTCCTTTTAAAGGAACACCTCATTTCGATATGTTCAAATAGTCTAAAAAATTGAAAATCATTTGCAATTTATTTATTTACATATATTTACCAATAATTTGAGAAAAAAAATATATTTTCTTAAAGAAAAAGTTTCAGGTTTAAATGTGTTAAAAGCATTTAACAGATTTTTAGGAATAATGAGACTAGGCACTCATTTTATAGGACAGACAATAGATTTTTTAGAATTGCAAAATAAGCTTTCTCTGACAACGTAATTTACAGCTATGAGTAAAATTTGTTGATAAAAATTTAAGCGAGCCGTACATACCAGTTCTTGTAGAATATATGCCTAGACGTTACTTGTCGAATCTATCGTCATTTCATGTAAATTTTATTATTGGTTATTTTTCATTCTTAGAACGAAATATCCAATTTTATTAATTTGATCTTTATGTTAGCACTACTAATTCAACAAAGATATTTAAAGCTTAGTGAAACATTTCCAATATTTTGAAAAATTTAATTGTCAATGACAGATTTAATAAGGATTTCGCTGTGAGCACGAATGGAATTAAAGGTGAAAAGGGATCGTGATTGTATAGGTATTTGCGTTTATCATGGAAAGTTAGCAGCAACTTTTACTTCACCCAATTTTGGATTTCAGTGGGGTGTTTGTCTAACCAACAAAGGAAAACAGTGATTATTTGTATTACTAGAATTTAACGTGTCTTTCTCTTAGTTTTAATAATTATTGTCGCATTTTCTGTGACTGAATACGGAATTCGGTAGTCGCGTATTCAACCACATTTACTTACATATGTGTATCTTTAAGTTATAGCATTACGTAGCAAAGTAGTTTTCTAGTTATTTTTAAGAAGTCACGCTTGTGAGAAGTGGAAATAACGACAATACCTTATTTTCCAATATACGTATTAAGTGATATATTTTGTATTAATATTGTTTGTACATTTTAAGCATTTATTAAAATTCATTGATCATTTTGGTAAGATTTATAAAGGAACGTGTATACAGTGGGTTACAATTGACTCCCGAATATCCTACCGTACGTTTGAATTTGATGTTTGCATTGTTTGGGCAGCTTGAGATAATTTTATTAAGTCAAGTTTCACTTAAAAATCCACTTCAATGTTTTTTACAGATACCCCACGTCAATTTGATGTGAGTTGTTTCATTGTAATTTACAATAAAATTTACATTTAAAATTTAATGGTTCGAATACTTCTTAAATTGGTAAGAGTATCCACACATGACTAAATACCGTTACTAGTTACTAAAGAAAAATAAAGTGTTTACGCTTTACCAAACAATTTACTTCGTGCAAACTTTAAGGAGCGTTGCTACTAGTTTTAAGCTTTGCGATTTTTACATTTATTTCATTGCGTTTTAATATTTTCTCATTAAGTTCACATAGGCACATACATAGTACCAGGCTTCATCCGTATACCAGGTGGTGAACAGAATGCTTTCGACAATAAATACCACAAGTCAACTACAATAATTTACGCATTTCTGCGTATTTGCTTCCTTTAGCTAGTGAACACTCATGACCTATATGGCTTATGTTGGGCACTTTTACAATTCTCTGACACATTAAGTAGGAACACTCGGTGTCCAGCCACAAACGCTTTAATGACGTACACTTCAGTTTTGTGAAAACGGCCTCTGAAACTGCAGCCAGGATCAAGGATGTTTTCCTCTTTCATTCATAAGAGATCTAGTTGTTGCCAATTCCGTATCAGTGCCATTCTTGAGTTTCTTTCGATAGAATTGTTGCCACCAAATCATTCGCCGCTATTTGGGATAATGATTCCCAAGGATGAGCTGTTGTAGCGTTTTCACGTTTATTAATACGAAATTGATAAAAATACTGTTCATGTATAGACAAAGAACCATCCCCGTCATCTCGTTAAAACAATTTAAACTCCTAACTATGCTGTTCAGGTTGCTTGTTTTTTTTCTAAATCAACTGATGTTAACCTAAAAATGCTGATTGTTGGCTATTTTAACAGTTTATTTGGAAATTATTTGATAGAAATTTTTGCTCCTTATTTAGTTTAATTCCTCCCTTAGGACGGTGTGATGAAACCTTATGTAAAAAATCTGTCTTCACTTTGTGCGACAAATTTGTAATGTATCGTCTTAGAAATTCAGACTTAATGGTTAATTAATTTCTTTCCATCACGTTTGAAGACAAATTTGTAATCATACTTCCTAGTTACAATGTTACAATCTTAGATTTTATAAACGGAAATATTTATTAAAGTGAAATAAGTAATCTACACTGCAACTTATTACAATGATAAATTATAAAAATTATTTTCCAAGACTAGCCCTTTAGTATATGAACATCATGTAAGTATAATTTACATTCAATATAAATTGTTATATTTATAATATAGTTATATTCAGTAAGCTCAAAACTCCGATATCGAGTATTTATACCGATGCAAGCTAATTTCTAATCGAAGCTAACCATGACCAACTCTAGTAAGGTAACTTAACTTGAATTGTCAATCGAGCCTTATTGTTAATTTAATTTTTTTTTAGGAATTAAAGCATCAATAAAACTGCCTGTTATTAAAGTTAGTATTGACTGTAATAATAGTGGAAGGTTGCTCAATCTACCTGATAATATAAATACTGTGAAAAATATGTCCCAGTTAGCCTAATTAAATTAAACTCTGACCTTTACTCATACATATTAATTTAGATTCAAATTATTTATGGACTGAACTAATATCATACATTTGTGTGTTATACGCTCCCTTTACTTAGGAACAATGACAAATAAATTATGTCTTTGATATCTATAAAACTAAAACATGTGAGGTATTGGAAAATTTATAATGATCTCTTTTAAATTCACTGTCAAAATTAGAGAATTTCTATGCCGCAGTGTCATTGAAAGCTTTATTCTCTACCACAAATTAAGTCAGTCCAAATACTTTTCTATCTCCTTTAATTTGCATTAAATTGGAAAAATGATCTCAAATGCACAAATCGACCACACTAATTTAACTTAAACAGTAAATATAAGTGTAACAAATTTATTGTATAACATTACAGAGATAAACATTGATATAATTTATATGACCCCATCATCCCTAAATCCAGCTGTACTAAATCTAAGTACATATAACATATAGATTAAATGGTCGAGTTCTGATACAATCTCCATCAATAAGTTTAATGACTATTTAAAAAAAAAAGAAAATGAAATATACTTTCAGTGACCACTGATTTATTTCAATATAAAGAAACGCTATAGCACTGTCGATTTCTTTTTGGTTCTTTTGGTTCAGTATATATCCCAAAGTAAGTGTGGTATAGCAATGTTTCGATCACCTTGAACTACAATTGGTTTATTGACAAACCAATTCATTTTAGTTTCAGTTCTTCGGCACATAACTGTTTTTTACTCGAAACACTAATCAGCTGTTCACTTACATACACAAAATAGGTTATGGTATGTTTGAACTACACTATTTATTTTGAAATACTATCCCAATTTAAGATGGAACTATTCTACTTATTAGTTCTCTTCAAGGAAAGTGAGCGTAGGACACTTCTTTACAATATAGGCTTGTTCACTTGAATGCACTATCCACATTTATATTTTAACCATATCTCGCAATTCAACATTTGGGCCTTTTAAATCCTATATATATATATAATCACAAATAGATTTGAGCAACCTTATATATTAAATTGACGAAAACTTTTAATTTTATTATTTGACACTTTTTATAATTTCAAATTACAATAAAAAAAATGGCCGAAACGTTTAAAATTTCAATATTTTCACATTGACTCGCTTTTAATTTAGTATAAATTTTATCGATAAGTGGCGTTTCTATATTTTGCCCTTCAAACTATACTAAGTCACAGTTTGATCAGTGACGGTTCGTTATTTTTTATAAATTCTGAATTGAACGTTAATTTGTTTGTAATATAAACAGTAATGTTTACCTCGCTTATTCATTCATTTAACAGTTTTGAATGTTAACTTGCAAACTTATTTTGAACTTGAATGTACGATTTATGTTGTATTTATGGAAAATGCTTTAATGTATTTGCAATTTATTATCAACCCCTACCAGTGGCGTAGCTTCCTTCTCAAATATGTAAATTTTTGTTACGAGATACATATTCACACACAAATATTGTTTACTAATTTAATGAATCTTACACTTTTTAGTCAACAAATAAACACAACTTGTCTCACATGAACTCAATGCTAATAAATTAATGTTGATTTCAGATTAGCAAAAACAAAGATTCCAACCAATCAAAGGGTTTCACGTAAGTGGCCATGTACCGTTCACTCTAGCATTACATCGCCTGGGCCAACATTGTAGACCCAGTTAAACGAAAAGGGTCTCATAGTGTTGGAGGTATGTTAAAAAAAAATTATCGTTCATAGAGATTGTGACAAATTGTACAAATAAAGTTCCGTTGGGAAAAGAGGAAATTTTGAAGCCAAAAAACACCACACTGGGACATGTATCGCCACCGGTATGATTCAAGTGGCACTGTTCTACTGATGAGGTGCTATTGAAAACAAATGTAGATGTATAACGAAGAAAAAAACTGAAAGTATGTATGTTTATATAATTGAATCAAAGTAAAGGTAAATAACAGTAGTTAGGGTAAAGGAAAAATAAATAAAATTACCATTATTCTGAGTGAATGAGGTTCAAACGATTTATGTGATCTTCCACATAAGCCTAAAATGAAATCATAGCAGTGACTGAAAAAAATCAAATAACGAAAATGGGGATTGTGCGCCAACCGCTACGAATTTCGGAATCGTTTTACCAGAGGAACTAATAAACTAATGGACCTTGGAGGTGGTCTCCACGATCGCCTGACTTAGCTCCTTTAGATTTTTACTTATGGGGGTACGTGAACACCAAAAGTCTATTCTTCCCCCGTAAATGACCGTGAGGAATTGCTCCTCAGGATACGGTCAGCGTTTGCCTAATTAGACTCCAATGAGATTCGTCGAGCTACAGCAAGTGGAGAGAGACGAATTTAATTGTACCTTCAATTGCACGGGCAGCAGATTGAAAATTACAATTTTATATTCTAATTTAAATATTTTTTGTAGTTTTTGTTTAGTAAACTAAGTTCCTAAACGATCAATTATTTATTTAATATTAACACCACACTCTTTGTTAACCCTTGGGTACGCGCGATGCATCTCACAGATGTATAATATCTCTCTGAATTTTATTAAAAAAATTTAATTAAATTTAAAAATTTTTTGTTTATCTAAACAAACTCAATAACATTTTAAGAACACATTTAGTCATAAAAAAACATTTTAAAGTGTGAAAAAATAAATTTATAACTAGACTACTTTCTTGAAGAGATACTGATACATTTATTTGAAACAGAAGATTTATTTAGAATCATTACATATCATGCTGGAATGTTGAAGGCAAGGATACTTGTGACATTTGCTACAGGAATACTGCATCATCCTATTTTTTTTTACTGTACGTGGCATGGATTATAGCGTTTTCGTTTCTGCCCTCTTTCATTGTTCTCCACGTCTACTACTTTAGTGCCAACATATTCATATTCTTTGTTTACATTTTTGAATGCATTTTGGATTTTTCCCCTTAGAGCCAGATGGATTCCATTTGTACTACTTCCCCTTCTTTGTAAATGCTCCAATAAAAGCTGCTCTCCCAGATCTTTCAAAAAGAATCTTATTTTGCTGATTTACATTCCCTGCCAAAATTACTTTAGCGTTTGTTGATCATTAGTATCCACACCACTCTTAGTTTTATTGTAATAGGTTACAATATGTGGCTTTTTTTTAATTTCCTGTTGCTTCATCAATTGTACCATTATTGTGCATACTATACACCATGAATAACGTTTTTCTTTGGTTTTGGTATATAAGACACCAACGTATATTTTTTTCTAAAACCAAAGCAACTAGATACAGCCGCACGATTTTTTGTAATTTTGGAGTGAGTAGGTATTTGCGTTTTATTTTTCTTGAGTGTTGCAGCACAACTAATACCTTCTTCACAAAACTCTTCAACTAATCCAATATCAGAAAACCAGTTATCTGCAGTTACATTGCATCTAGAACCGTAAATGGGTTGAATTAGTTGGTTCACTACATTTACTGGACGATTGCTTACGCAATATGGAGACCCTTACGGTTGCATTCCAACAAAAATCTCTAAATTAAATGCATACCATACGCTACTATCTACTAAAGCATAAAATTTTATGACGTATTTCCGAGGTTTTGGCGGAATGTACTGTTTAAACACACAACGGTCGCGAAATCCCAATTTCTCATCTAACATTACATTCTCCCCTACGGAATAGTACTTTTTGCAGTTTTCTGTAAAAATATCTGTAAAGTCTCTGATCGGAGCCAATCTATCTTCCATCTTTCTCTCCTCTCGGGTAGTATCAAACCGCAAACATTTCAATACGAATCTTTTACGACTCATTGTAGCAGCAAAAATTTCAACACCAGCTAAACATAACAGTCCTACTAAAGCCTTTATTTCAACAGCATCCGTAGGGAGGGCATCCCTTTCGCGACTAAATTTAGATTTTTCTCTTTCAATATATTGATTAGAATATCTTACTGTAACATCAATCAGGGAATTATCTATAAAACAGTTCCCCAGCTTTACATTTCAGAATATTTTGTCGGCCCGTTCGAATAGAATAAGGAGTTTTCTTCCAAATATTTATTTCATTTTTAACTTTTCTCTGTGCTATATAAAACTCCTCGTTTACAGTATTATGTTCACTTTCTTAATCACTTTGTTCAGTATCCGAATTTTCCTGTCTTTCTTCAATATCCACATTTTCATCCCCCTCATCACTGGCCACAGATTCGCCGTCAACGTCATTCTCTCCTTCATCATCATCATCATCATCATGTAATTCTAATAGCTCTGCGATATCTTTTGGATTATTGAGGTCACATAGTCTTTTTTCTGAAGGCATTGTTGCCTAAAATTACAAAACAAATAATTTAGAAACAATACACTTGCATTTGCAGTGTTCGAAATTTATAACAGTAGAGCGCGCCGTGTATCTAGCAGTAAACCAATATTATCCTATGCAAAATAAAATAATTATATTTTAAAACGATAAATTATGTTCCCTCACATTTGCTTGTCAATGCAATAAAATGGTATTAAATAATTCAACAAAAATAAAAACATACCTGAAGACGCGCGTTGTATCTCACAGATATTATTTCAAGTATTTCGAATACTTTATACGTTAACAGATAGGCATTTACTGGTGTTATTCGACGAGATCACATACACAAGTACCTACTGTAACACTACCACCATTGTGTAAAAAGTTTATTCGATGGTGGTACGATTTCATACCCAATGCTAAACCGAGACAACGATATTTGCCGAGCGATGTACCTGTTAGATATCCGCGCGTTACGAAGGGTTAATACATGTTGATATTAACGCAGAATAATTGAATCAATTTATTCGATGTTTTCAAGAAAATCATAATCTTGAATAGTGTCCTGAATAGGTCCTGGTAATCTTAATAGTATTTGATACAGAATTAAATTCTGGACTCGAAAATTCTTTAAGGTACAGGGTGTTCCATTTGAAATAACCAAGTTAGTGAGGCTCAATAGTGTGCTGATATATAACTGGAATACGTACGCTTGTGTAAATTCTGTGTCTAAGGTCCATCAATGTTAGAATGAATAAGTTGCTGTCTGGTAAGGTGTTGTCCTGCTTCAATTCATCAGTTGTATTAGTGAAATCACCCCGTGCATAAGCAGTTGATGAATAATTATTATTTCAATCGTCTTGTTTAATGCAAATAAAGTTTGTTTCAAATGGTAAAACATTGTTATGCTTATGATTATATTATTGAATGAAATCTGAATTCAAATATCCGATTTCTTATGTAAGTACATACATATTTTTGTGAATTTAATAGTATTTTAACTTAATTTAACTACAAAATCAATTTCGCTTTCATACTGTACTCTTTCAAAATAACTAAAGTAACGTTTGTGTTTACACATTTCCAATAAAGCGAGTTGATATTTTAAAATTGTGGATAGAAGTTGTTCGTTTGGTCAACATTAAACCCAATTGTAGTACTGTTATATGTAGTGACCATTTCACAGTTGATAGTTATTTGGAGTCGGCATTGAATAGGAAACTATTCAAAAAAGATGCAGTTTCTTCTATTTTTATGTTTCCTAAGCATTTGCTTACGACATCTATATGTCGCAGAAATTTAATCCGCCATGAGAGAACTTCTCGATTAAAGGAACTACTAGGTGAAAATTGTCCAAATGTGATTCTTAATATGTATTATGTTTCAAGAGTTAAATAGTAATATGGAAATTGATTGTGAACCAAGCAGTAGCACAAGATTTCTAACATTTCCTCGTAAACTAAAGTAAAATATATTAGAATTGAAAATGTCTAGGAAGGTCAAAATATTGCAGAAATTAGAAGAGAAAAGCGGATCAACAACATGCCGCATTTTATTAAACATTTAAAAAATAGCGTGAACGTTCCAGTTATATTATAAAATTCAGTGAGGTTCAAAGTCTTAATAACTTCGTAGGGTTATTTCAGGGTTTGTAGAAAACGTTTTTTAAATTAAAACTCGTCAACACATTTCTTCGTTAGGTCCTCTTGTAGCCCCTGAAAAACGATTCGGAAATTCGTAGCGGTTAGCGCACAATATCGATCTTCGTGTGACCTTGTGACTGTCAAAGTTTTTATATAGTTCGAAACAACTCAGAAACGGTAAGTTTTAGATATAGGACACTTTACATAAACTGTCCTTAAAATTTAACGAGAATTTCAAAAAACGGCAAAAAAATTAGGGATTTCCATTAAAAATAACGAAGTTAGTAGCTACTTCCGGTATAACCGAAAGTGCCGCCATTTAGAAAATATTTCACTTGGATTACAAACGGTCGATTCTAGCCTGAACCTTGTATATGTGTGAAAATAATAATACAACCGAATACAAGTTTAGACGATTTTCAATTATTTTTTGATACTTTTGAACTTCTTTGTTAAAATTATGTATATTTTCTCATATTTGGTGACTTCAGTATGCTTAATTTTGTTTAGAAAGAAGCTAGTGATACTAAATGCAATGTAATGGCCAATTTGTTGAATGTAATTGTGAAAACGAGCCGTTGCTGGATTTAGTTTTACGCAACATACAATGCGTTGTTAATCATGATGATTGCCCATTTGTAATTTGTAATTGAGGATTCATATCATCCTGCATTATTCATAATCCCGTATTTGCATGTATCCAAGATCAGATTTCCACTTAGCACAGATGGACAGAAATCTAGTTTTAGGAAATGTGACGTTATTCGTTTATAATTTACCCCTTCAGTAGTTGATTGGACCTCTTTCTACACTTGTTCTGACGTTAACTTCGCATGTACTAACTTTTACGCTCTAAAATATAAACGTGCGAGTGATTTCGATGAATTCAAACGATTACGGAAGTTAATCAAAATAGAAGTTCGCGAAGCTTATAAGAATTGCTTAATTAGTACAGAAAGCCCATTAATTTCCGATACTAAACAATTTTGGTCATTTGTTAGATTGAGAAACGGTGGCACAAGAATACCTGGTTCAATGAAACATGAAGGTTGCTCCATTGCAACTCCTAATGAAATAGTGAATCCACTCAAGACTCATTTCTGTCAAGTATTCGTCCCTTCTCAAATATGAATGCCCAGACTTCCGAAGTTAACAATTTACACGTATTCATGTACAAGCTGTCACTATTGACATGGCCAAAAAAGCCATATCAAGGTTTAAATATAAACAAATATCTGGGCGGGATTCAATTCTAGCACTTCTAGACAAAGATTGCGCCAATTCCGTTGCTGAGCCATTGTTTATAATTTTTAATTTTGCACTGAAGACCCAATGGTGTCCAGACATATGGAAAATTGCCAGAATTTGCCCAGTTTTAAAATTAGACGATCAACTAACATATCAAGCTATAGAACTATAAGCATTCGTTAGTCTTTCTCTAAGGTGCTTAAAATAACTCTGCTCAACTTCATATATAAATCAGTTAAAAATTATATTTATGATGGTCAGCATGGTTTCATGCAATGCAGGCCAACATTAGTTTCTCACATATTTTTATGAATATACGTCAGGTGTGTTAGATAATCACGGTCAGGTCGATGTTATCTATACTAAATTCTGCAAAGCATTTGATACTATTGATCATAATCTAATTATTAATAAACTGAACAATTCAGGTTTTAGTGAATCTCTAACTCGATTATCTTCGTTTTATATGTTAAACCGTTTGCAACATGTTTACTATAATAGGTTCACATCGGATCGCTTCATTGCGACGTCAGGCGTACCTCAGGTGTCTACGACTATCCTATTAATTATTTTCCTTTGCATCGTGCAAAGATTTAGGTATTATGTTTGATCGGAATTTGAGTTTATCTGAACACATTCACAGCGTATGGGCGTCATATTCAAAAACACTATGTTTTCTTCTTCACAACAGTAAATTCTTAAAAAATATTATCTGGTATCCAATTTACAATAATAATATAAATTCTATTGAACGAATTCAAAGAAAAATTTTGAAATAGGTATCTTTTATATCCCGTATTATAGGGGACAGTCCCTTTATTAAACACCTCATTTCGATTGTGTTATTATTTTAATAAATAACGTAAATCTTTCGTATTTATAAAGGAGTCCCGTTTTTGCATACAGATAATACGAAGAAGCTGTCATCAGCATAGGAGCCATAGCCTAGCAGCAAGCAGGAGCCGCCGGAATACAACAGGAGCGAAGAACAACATAAAGAAGCGTCAAGGACACCGCCACCGCCAACTACACGATCGACGTCGGGTAGAGGAATAGGTATCGGTTTAATAAAGATATTGTTTTAATTTGTTGTTTTATTTTAATACTTGTTTTCCTCCTTTTTCTATTTGAGTCTCTGATTTCCAAGCCTTTATTCCTCGGGATGAGAGACTGCACCTCGGCGGAGACCCGGCCTTTCTTTAAAAAAATTTGTTTCCTTACTCCTATTTTAAAACCTCATTAAAAACAACCGCGACCGTCGCCACCGTGCTACCGTAACGGCTGTATTCCCAACCCCCGACGCCGCCCGTCCACCTACACACACAGCACACATAACACACACCCTAGCCTCGCCACCACCATCCTCACGTACACGCTCCCATTCAAATGCCTCGTCCATTCCCACCTCATCCATACATTCCTACATCTCTACGCAATCCACCGCCTCCAAAAAACCACACAAATCCCGCACACTCACACAAACTCTCACAAGCACACAAACCCGCCCTATTACCCACACCCGCCCAGCCACCTGTACCTGCCGTGATTTCTACACCCGTCTCCCCTAATCCTAATCCCACCCGCTCTCAATCCTCGAGGTATTGCATACGCAATATCCCGAAATACATATCCACACAGAAATCCCTATTCAATTCTCTTAAACCCCCAAACCTTCCCTGGTTAAACATAACGTTTAACCACAACCACGCCTGTCTCTTAGAGACCTCTTCTCCTTTGCCGGATGGTACGAAGCTTAGGCTGCGACACCATTTCGGTGATCCCACAGTAACCTTGACCCAACTATTCGGTCCGCGTCCCTTCAACTCCAACCCTAGACCTCCCTCCTTTTCCTCCGTGATTCGTCACGTAGATAAGCACATCCTAGAACCCGGGATCCTCGGTGCGATCGATCTTCCACACGTGAGGAAGGCCGTTCGCATCACCCCCACATCCCTTATTCGTATCATAACCTCGTCCCAAACCACCCTCGAGTACCTCCTCGCACGCGGTGTCATGTTTGGGTGCCACTACAGTTGCGAACCCTACTTTATCCCTCAACCTTTCCCCAAGTATTGTTCCACCTGCGCTCAGTTGGGGCATACTGATGAGGAGTGTCCTACCCGTCCAATCCGTTGTTCCAACTGTGGCGAAAGCCACAGATCCTCGTCCTGCAAATCCTCGGCTAACCCAACTGCGGGAAAGCTCACCCTACCTTTCTCTTCAAGTGCCGGAAGCGGCGGGAACCTGCCAGTTCTCCGTCGAAGATGGCTTCCCTCGAACCTATCCTGTTTTCCGAAGAGTCCAACTCGGAAGACTGACCACCTTAAACCCTCTCCCGACACCGCATCCTTATCCATCAAATACTTCCTTCCAATCCTTACCAACTCCCTCTTCCAAATGTTTCCCGACCGGCGAGATAGAGTTGTCCGAACCCTAAATTCGCTATCCCGAAACTTTTTCCAACGGAGGATCAACATCTGCGTTCGTCGGAAACGCCTCTTACTTAAACACTTTTTACACACACATAATATACACATCACGGAAACGAAACTCACACCCAGATGCACATTTAATTTCAACACATTTCATATCTATGTAAACAATAGTCAACACGAGACTGCCCTCTAAATTGAAAATTGTTTCCGATCCACTCATTTTCAACTTCCTGCGCACCTACAGCATCTCGAATGCGTTGCTGCGACGGTGCACTTTCCCACCCCTACAGGGTTTATTTCATACTACAACCCGCCCGGCCACAAAACCCTATCCGATGACCTTTAATATACGCCTCTAGCATCCATAATGCAGTCATTCTAGGTGATTTCAATGCCCGTCACATCTAATTCGGTGACACCGCAACTAATGGCAACAGTAACAGGATATCATCGGTTCTGTTGCAGTTGCCGCTCTTGCGATTCGCCAATGCACATTCAACACACTTCCAACATTTAGGTGTCTCAATAGGAGATCACATCATAGTTTCCGAACCCATACCTCACTATTTCGATCGTGAGTGCTTTCTAGGCACCAGGACCACATCAGATCACATATCACTACTGGTCAGAACCTCATTTTGTTCAGCTCCCCCTACACCTCAATATACAGTCATTAAAGATTTTTTAAAAGCAGACTGGAATGTGTTCTCTGAACACATCTCCAACAACCTTCCTACACCCAATCTTCAAACGAGAAAGAGCCATTAGAGACCTACTTTCCGTAATTACGGAACCGGTCGATATCTCTGTACCACTAAAAAACATCGACACTTCCCGCAACCGCTCCCACAACACATTGTGAACTGGATCAAAGAGAAAAGACGAATCTATCGTCAATTCTTGCGATCCAGGGACCCGGCTCTCAAGACCGAATACAATCACCTTAACGCCCTAACCAGGCGAGAAGCCAACAAACACACCAAAGACTCCTGGACCAGAGCCAGCTCCCATAAGGATAGTCAACCCCTAATCCCAACTAACCGATCTGCAGGGCAACCTAATCTCCTCCGACCAAGGAAAGGCCCAATCCATTGTCCAATTCCCCCATGATCCCCAATTCGATAACCGGTTCAAAGCACTCCTCGAGGGTCGCCTTGAAGAATTCCGCAACCTTAACACTCCTGAAATCCAACTCGATAACGCCCGACCAGGTCTACACATATTTCAAAAAAGGGAAACATTCTGTACCAGGTTATGACGGCCTAAATCGAAAAATCATCGTTCATTTACCCGACCCACCCCTCCTATTACTCTCCAACATCTACAACCAATGCTTAATCCTATCCCACTTCCCGACAGACTGGAAATCGACTTCCACCGTCATGACACTCAAACCTCACGCCGACCTAACCTCACCCTCCTCCTATAGACCAATCTCCCTCCTGAGCTGCCTCGGAAAATGATTTGAGCAGATTCTAGCCAGGCGACTCAGGTACCACCTCGAATTTAACGACCTCCTTCCCAACAGCAAATTCGGCTTCCGTCCCAACCGAACGTGTCACGATCCCTTGTTGAAACTGCTTACAGAGACCACCAGAGCGTTCAATCACAAGCAATGCAATCTGGCTGTGTTTCTGGAAATTAAGCAAGCATTCGACAGGGTCTGGCACGCCGGTCTCCAGCACAAGATCCGTAACCACAACATTCCCAGCCCCTTCTCAAAATTTCTACTCTCGTACCTGACCAAACTGTCAGGTCGGGTCAAAGCAGGGAAAACCTCAGATCTTTTCCAACCTGCACCAGGCGTACCGCAAGGTTCTACCTTAGCCCCGATCCTCTATATTGTCTTCCCATCCGAAATTCCCGGAGTCACACAACCCAGAGTAGCCGTTGCGCCGTTTTGGGATGACATCGCCTTCTAGACGGTTAATCGGAACAGCGAAACGGACTCCCGCCTCATATCCAAAACCCTTCGCAACTTCTTCAACTGGCCGAACCGGTGGAGACTCTCCGTCAATCCCACCAAAACCCAAACAATCCCCCTCCGACATCCTAATTACATCGAAGATGAGTTCCCATACTTTGCCTCCAGAAACGTTTCCCACACCCTAAACCAAGAAAGGGTCCCACTCCAACAAGAAGTCACCTACCTAGGAATCCTCTTTACTAGCACCCTCAATTGGCTCCCCGATGTACAAAGAAACCGCGCAAACCTACTGGGAGCCCTCGGGGGTGGAATCAGAGGCTGCCTCCCCAAAACACTACAACACACTTACAAAACACATATTCACCCTGACAACATCAAAATGCCCTCCGCATCCCCCCGTCTATTCGATGACGACTTAGCATGAAACCGGACAACGAATCGGATTAACCACAGTAAGCACACTACACCCCACTAAACAACACACACACACACACTTAAACGAAGCTAACCAGGCAGTATTAAACATCAAGTCGAGCACGAAAATAATTTGCTTACGACCGTGTCTTGTACGTGTGGAAAATAAATATATCGCTGCGTGTAAATAAATATAGTGCAAATAGTTCGTGAGTTAAGGTTAACGTTAAGTGTTAATAAATAATCGTTATAGTGTAGTGTATGTTTAGAGCGGTAGAAAATCAGGAAATGCCAAAAAGGAAGGTATACATTTCATAGAGATTTGGAAAGTGAATATTCATTTGTTAAAAAGAAGAAAGTGCTTAAAATGTTGTGCACAGTTTTCACTGGCACATAGTGGAAAGGTGGATACTCTTCAATGCATATCGATACAAGGGTAAAAGACAGATATTGCTGCTTCTAGTAGTAGCAAAATGTCATCTTTGTTTTGGTAAAGACGCATTTGGAAATGAGGAACAAAAGCTATTTGCGATAGAATGTACTCGGTGATATCACAACGTACTACACAATCAGTCCTTTCGTTCTGTGAATTGCACTGGTAAGCTAAAAAAAGTTGCTTCCAACAAAAATTTGCCTGTGCTAGAACCAAATCTGAAAGCATTGTGTGTAATTTTACAAAAAGAATCATTAAGCTCCATACAAGGCGATTCCGTAACGGTCAATTTTGTAACGATCTATACCGACTGTTAAATTCACGGGAGTGTAAAAGTATCTCCTATACTCTTAAGATATTTCATGAAGGAGGTCATTGGCTCATTCAAGTAAAACTTTTGGAAGTGATACTTTACACATTATGTCCGTAGGTATCATTAAAACGGTTGACAAATGCGAATTATCAACAAAAGTAATGGCAATGTGCGATGACAACATAAATTGCAACTTTGGACGAGCAGCACGGCATGGCCAAAATAACTTTTTTTGTAAAATTCAGCAGTTACTTAAAAGAGCTTTGGTTTGGGGTGAACAGTGCTGATGATATCCTTCAATAACTGTACTCAAACATCAGTAGACTGCTTGCTTATTGACATAGAAACCATTATTGTGAAAATTTATGGCTATTTATACATTTATACTGTGCGTGTTGAACAATTAAAAGAATTTTGTGAGTCTGTTAATGTTGAAGACCAAAACTGTTGATATATATTAAAACCAGATGGTTGGCTTTGCAACCTTCGATAGAAAGAATATTAAAAATGTTCAAACCGTTACAGAGTTACTTTCTCTTTCAAGCTATAGTTTCTTGACTGACAAGCTTCTACATTTCATAAATATGTGTTGCAAGTGGAATCTGAAAAATGTACAATCGTAGATGTATACATGGTGCTATCAAATTTAAAACAACAATTAATAAAACGGAAAAATGAAGTCTATTTCGCAAATTAGGTTAACACTTTGCTAGTAGCTTTGGTAAATGAAGGAGAAGACCTAGCCGTAACTCAATTTAAAACATCACTGGCCATGTTTTATACTACCTATGTATGGATAAATAAACTCAACACTTTGAAGATTCACAAGCGTTTCGTTGGGTATTGCTAATCAAAGAACCTTTGTGGTCAGATGTTGGAAACTCATTAACTTTTTATCCAGAACAATACCCTGATATTCATATGGATGATTCGGAACTTTTTGATGAAATTGTGTGCATTAAAAAATATAAAAGAGAGGAAAGAAGTTTTCGTTTCTATTGACAAACAATGGGTCAAGCTTTTTAACCACCCCAAGCGTGAAAACGTGCCATACAACAATATAATAAAATTTGTTGAAATGTGCACCTGTTTACGTGGATCCAACGCCGCTACGGAAAGAATTTTTTCTTATATGAATAAATTTTGCACCAGCGAAAAAATAGCCTTACTGTAAGAACCATAAAAGGACTTTTAGTGGCAAAACATAATTTTTAAATGAATTGCCTTGAATTGTATTTCCAATATCGCGAACACGCTTAAAAACTTATAGTAAACAACCAGTGCATTTGTCACTTACACTAGAGAGCATAAAAACTCATAATTTTGTATCTAATTTAAAAGAAATTTCTCCCTCTTCTTCCCCTTACTGACGAGTGTTTGGTACCTATCAGACTCCTCGGGCGATGCGTCCATGTCCCGTATTTTCTTTTTACACAAATGGTCACCACCTTAATTATATCCAAACAGAGGATGTCCCAATGAACAACTACCTTCCCCTGTTCAATTTGTCTTTTAAATAATCTTGTAGACTACCCCTGGCTTTAATCCGTTCTCGATTTTCATACTCCTCGCTCTTCAAGATCTCCTGTAACTTTTGTCATCTCTACTTCTAAAACTAATTTACTCCGAAAGTCGCCAGTTTTCGTTATGTCTAACAATTGTAATACTTATTGTATCTCTGGACGTTAATGTATCCACTTTGTCAGATTTATCACGAACTGCAATTACTTTGTTCACTTTTTGCTCTTATATAGGAATATGACTGATATTCTTTAATTTTTATCAGTTTCTGTTTTATATTATATTATTTGAGGTATGTAATGTTAATTTGGATTTTTTTTTATATCCGCATAATTGATTTAACCTTTGCTTTTAGTAATAGTAAGTAATCAATTTGTTATTACCTTTTTCTGTATTTATATTTTTTATACTCACGCAGCTTTTGTTTTTGATTATCATCATTTTTTTCTGTAATTGGACTTTCAGTTTGTTAAATAAATAAACAAATATTATTTTTATTATTATTATTAAATCACGGTTAACATAAAACACTGAAAATGACTAATTATATAAAGTCAGGTACTTGCAACAACAATACTAAAGATTTTACTACTGTTACTTACATTTTCTTGTTTCTTTAAAAGAGTATTCTTGTATTTCTGTAAACGTTATTAATTACTCTGACATCTAGGTACTCTATTCACGATAAACGATTCATTTAAAAAACGTTCATATTCTACTGTGTTTTTAAGTTCGAAACTTTCAGATTCCGTTATTTTTTTCTCCAGGTTGTTAAACAATTATTATTGTCAAGGTATTAAAATGTAGTTTATGTTTTGTTTATGTTTCTAACATAATATTTAATTAGAAAGATTAGCTGTTATGGCTTACATTGTAAATGGCTTGTTTCGGTTGTATTCGTATTGCTTACAAACAGGATGCGGGTGCACGGTCGATACTTGGTTGTATGTATGTAACTACAAGTTTCGTGCTTCATTAATATTAAGTAATGCTTAAAATATAATAGAAAAAAGTTTTGTGGGAAATTATGAAATATGAGTTAAGTAGTGAAAAAGATGTAAGAGATTGCCTTTGAAGGCGACATTGTAGCATGATTACGGCAATATCCCCTCTAATTCCTATCAAGGAGTAAATCTTTGAGAGCAAGGGTTAACCAATACACCTAGCCATTAGCGCAATGACCACACGGTAACTTGCGAACCGGCTTTACAATCCGTGACACGCAATCTTTCCCCTAATAATTAAACTGCTCGTGGATGGTCATTTTTCCACAACAATAAACTTGAGTGCCACTAAGCTCAGAATAAAAAATTGTCAACTTATAAAGATATCCTTTTCACAAACACAGAACTTTTAATGACCCCTTGGGATTTCTCATTAATAAATTTTTTGTCGTGATACATAAAAGAGGGTTTAGTATGTGTAGGTTCGCAATTTACAAAGACTTAAGTTTGTGGCGACTTGAATATTTTGTAAAAGTGTAATGTCTGAGTGTCGTGACCGCATTCACATATAGTGGCACACGCATGGAAAGTCACGCAAAGGGCGACACGTCGCGCAATCATAGATTAGTTAGGGTGGTTCCCCACCTTGTTGCATATAATTTTACCTACTTTCAACTCGAGCTCCGCTTCCTCTCCTAAGGAAAAAACTACTTAACAGTCTTTTAAGTCACAGGACCTTTAGCTTTTTGTTTTTCCCGTAAAATCTTTTATTCTATGTCACGTCTGAGCTACCCTTAATCCCGATTCTTCACTTTGAATCAACCGTTGTTACTATCGTACATTTATTTTATAAATTAAGTTAACGTAAATTAATTTGCAAAAGAGCTAAAAGCTTGATCACACTTCAGATTTTAATTCTGGTTATTCCCACTTTGCAATTTAACATCGTTTAAATTGTATAGAAATACGTATCCAACCGTGAAGTAGGTAACAATTTAAATTCTAGGTTGTTTTTGACTAATGCGAATAAAGCGTTTCATTACATATCTGTTTTGATAGGTGCATTTGTCAATTGAAAGTAACACAAACTTCCCTTGGTAGTAGGAACCACATAACATTTTTATGTGAGATTAGAGCAATTAACACAACTTTCGATTTCAAAGCACCAACATTGTAAACATCAAAGTTACAAGCTTGTTACGTTCAGCTGCTTAGTTTCTTAGTTTGTAGCTAAGTTAGGGGTTATAACTCTTACTTTTAAGCAGACGAATTAACCGGATATCGATTTTAGGAAACACTGGGTTTAAATATTGCCTTTACTACACAGACTAACACTAATGCTTTTGTTCGAAGTACACATCTACGGATTAAATAAAAAAATATATTTAGAATTGCGCTCATGCAATACGAAACGTTATTGCAATATAATATTCACATTATTGTCAATGCTTATTTTACTACTATGTTATAGAGAATGTAAATACGAAAGTTCATAAGTACTACCTCACAACAGGTGTTGCGATTAGGCACCATTCATTGGTACCTATACCTTTATATTTCTATTTTAATACTTCACGTTTTCGTGATGATAGAGCATTATCGCAAACGTGTAGATTGTACAGTATTGTAACACTGTGGAGTTTCTAAATGAAACCATAGTTAAGTGCAATAAAAGTTTAGACTTCAGTAATTTAAATTAGTTGCATCAGATACTGCTTTCATTTTTTAATCTTACTTTTTGACGAAAGTAATTTTTGATTCGGAAGAAAAATTAATAGTGCATAATAAACTTATATCTTTAATAAAAGGTTACAAACCAAACACTTAGTTTGATGTCTGTATTTAAAAAATTAAATCGATACTGCTTCTGTTTATAAAACCTAAATCAAATTATTTGGTTATAATAATGTATGTAAGAGTAGCTTAAACTAACGGCTTACAAAACTAATAAGTCAGCTAAATGGAGTGATCTACGGGACGTTTCCATGTCGTGAATATAGTTTTAAGTTGTCTTCTTCTTCGGACATTGCTCTTACAGTATCTGATGTCATCCTCATGGGAATGGAATTATATATTCGCAAAAAACAAAATCGTATAGGTCATGTACGTTCCAAATCCTGGTTCACTAAAGCTTGTGCTGATGCAATATCTTTAAGAAATAAATCTTGTATTAAATGAAAATCTAATAAAACAGTCGAATCATGCAGACTGCGTTGGTGCAAAAGTGTTATCACTAAAGCTCAAAAGTTACTTGAACAACGAAAATGCAATGAACTAGATACAACTTCTTTGGGCAGTCGTAAATTTTGGTCTTTAGCTAAAGCCATCAGTAAAAGCTTTGGTATATATCCATTTCCCCCCATGATTATGAGTAAACTTGATCTCAACTAGGCAACTGACCCAGACAGTATCCCAGCTATTGCCTTAAAGAAATGTTCTCCCGAACTAGTACCAGTTCTATCTAGGCTCTATTCGATCTCTATATCTTCGGGGAATTTTATGGAAGTTAACCAATGTTCAACCTATCCCCAAAACAGGTGATAAGACCGATCCCTCGAACTACCGATCAATTGCTATCACTTTTATCCAAAATCATGGAAAAAAACATGAATCAGCAACCTTTCCTTGAGACTATAAAGTCTTTAGTGACCACCAATATGGGTTTAGACACAGTCGTTCAAAAGGTGATCTTATTTTATATGTGACCGAAGTTTCGTACAACACATTAGAACAATCCGGTGAAACAGTTGTAGTATCTCAAGGCATTTGATCAAGTTTGGCATAAGTGTTTACTTGCCAAGCTCACCTGATTTGGATTAAATCATATGCTCGTCAACTGGGTTTCTAGTTTCCTTGATAAAAAACGAATACGTGTCGTAGTTGATAACTTCTTTTCAAAAGCAGCTGGTATTAACGCGGGCGTGCCACAGGAATCAGTTATAAGGACTACACTTTTTCTGCTATACACAAATGGTTTAATTCTTTTACTACTAACCCGAACCATAGCTTTGCTGACGACAGCACTCTTCATTGTATTTCCGCCTCCTATCTCAAACCAAGACCATTAAGCTGATATGTCAATTTCAATCAACGAACACATTCAACGTATCCATGAATGGGGAAGTAATAATCTAGTTAAATTTAATGCTAATAAAACTTAGTGTTACCTTATGTCCGCCAAAAAAGGTCGATCATTTCCTGTTGTAAGGACTCTGTTACAATATTAGGAATGATTGTATCTTCAAATCTATCGTACGTTGAGCATCTTTTATTAGCTACCAAAGCAGCTGCTCGTGAAATAGGCTTCTTGTGCAGATCTAAGCAGTGCTTTACATCCCGACAGGCCCAAACTCGACCTTATCTAGAATATAATTTTCACCTCTGGAATAGTGCTCGCCAATACGCTCTCGTTATCCACGATCGTATTAAAATAGAGCGATTAGGTTTATAGATGGACCGGCCTTAACTTCTGACATTCACTCCCTTGAGCATAAAAGAATCGTTTCAGATTTTTCATTGCATTATCGATATTACAATGGCTATTATGCTGCTTAATTACATTCTTTGTTACCATATCTGGTCACCTTTGCTACGAACAATCGGTTCGCTCATTCACATAATCAATATGCAGTACAAATCTGCACTTGTCGTACCAAACGGGCGCAATCCACACGGCTTCTAAACTCTAGACTGATCTCCCTGCTTTCCTCCACTGTAGGTCAAATTTGGGCTGTTCACAATTGTAAAACAAAGAGGTGTGGTTCGAGATATAAGAATCAGGGGGTTGAACTCAACACCATGGACACCTGAATCTTGTTTAGGGGTCTAACTCCTTTTGATGGAAACTGGTTTCAATCAACATCTGGTGCTTGCATTTTGTATCTAAGACCCTTTTAGCACAAGCTTATTTCTACATCCTGAAATAAAGAATATTGGACGAAGGTTGCTTAGGCCTGTTGCTAACAGTTAGGGAGTAAATTTGACCCGTTTCAAACAGCTCGGGGTTACATCCCACTTGTACCAACTGTGTACCTTTTTTCGAGAAAATAAAAATTTAAATTTAATGTTTGTTATAAAGCATGGTTAGATCTTCAGCCAACTTGTTTAATCTACCGATTTAACCCTACGTGTGAATTAAAACCTGTAAAGTACTAAAACTTTTTATTTTATTGCAGTAAAATTACTACTACAAAGAACAACCTAATTATTTCATCATTTAGAATTCAACATATAGTGAAACGTATTTACAAAATTAATCATAGCTAATTTTCGTAATTTAAAATACAAAAACATTAGTGTGAAACTTCCGAGGGGTTATCCTGTAGGATCTTCTAACAACGGAAGTATCTAAAATTCTCCTCCAAGAAGCGGAAATGATCCTGGTGGAAACCACCCAAGCAATCAAAATATTCTCCATTATTTTCGTCGAAGATGATAACTCCCTTCTGACCTCGTTGATTCGTTGTTTAGAATCATTATGCATGGCCTGGGTCGTGTCTCGGTAACCGATTCGAAATGCATACCAGTTGAAGCAAATTATTGAGACTGGGGATTAATTTCAAACATTTAAACACTTGCAGCACATGCAGCTTTGAATTTGATCTGTGTCCAATCTTGCAATATTCTTGCGTTTTCCAGCGCACCTACAGACTCCTCAATGTTGTACTTTATACAGCTATACGTTTTCGCCTCCTTTTTTACTTTTTTAATCGATGGACAACTAATCTTGTACAAGTTTGTTGAGAAATCTTAAAAACTATTGCTTTTTTATTACCTTGACCTAGAATTTTGTCAAAAGGCAGCTACGCTCTTATCAGATTCTCTTCAAAATTTTTGTAGAATACATGTCCTGAGCGTCATTTCAATCTATGATATTTATTCTGTAATATCGTATCTGTCTTGGCATAGACTTTAATGCAGGATAAACTCGTTGCGGCTTTATCAATAACAGCAGTAAGTCACCAAGGTCTGTAACCGCTGTAATTTCCTTCGGTATGAATTCTTTTTAACATTCTAAAATTGTTGCTGGTGATTTAGAATTGGCTACCTTTGACTGGTAACATCTATGACGATATTCCGGTGTTTAGCACGTTATCTAGCCAACGGCCTCCGTGAGAGCCCCTTTAACGTAAATATGCATTTCTAACTAAATTCTAGTGACCGCTAACATTTGCAGACAAACCCAATATTAGATTAAAGGTCAATAAACAATAGCCGCTTCTTGTTATACCGTTGCCCTCATTAAAAAAATTAATTCCGGTGCCAGAAAATAAGGTGTGATACGTTCTTACATATAAATCATTAGCCCCAAAATCTGATTGTAAAGGCTTCGAAGGAATTTGTTGGTCGAGAATATACAGTGGCATATAGATAATATTGTTATGATAAAAATCAAACAGATTTGGGGGATAATGACAGTTGAAGACCCGATTTACTACAAAGCCAACGATACAACGTTTAAGTAGCCCGAAGAAGACCTTACGTAATGAATTCGCGGTATTCCCGCAGGTATAGTTCCTGTAAAAAGGTATTTTGTCGATTTAACGTGTTAAATTATAGGATTGATCATCATTCGTCTCACCAGTGAACTAGCATCCATAATTTTTATCTTGTAATTTGAACCAGCTGCTGCATTAAATTAATTATCAAATTTTTTTAATCAGCTCAAAGCCAGTGATAAAAAACTTTTCCTGGTTAAACACATTCGAATGTACGTGACCAAGCAATTCAACCTGTTTCCTGGTCGCTGCAGGTACTTGACGTTTAGAGCGTCGTCCGGCCTATCCAACAACGACTAGATGAATTAGTGGTAGACGTAGGTGATACTTGTGCAAACCACGAATGTATTCAAGTACTTGCCGCTGCGACAATGTTTGCACCGAGAGTCTTGTTTTACAACTTTAGCCGTGACGGACCACTTGGTATTGCCTAAGTCGATATAATCGTTTCCATTTGCGGGCGCTACAAATTCTATCGGCGAATCATCGTTCAAGGTCGATAACGCTTTAAAAAATATCGATTTACAGCTCTCGATACTTGCCCGAACCGATATTAGGGAAAACAAATCCAATTAAGATTTATTGCATTCAAAAGACTGTGCATGTAGGAACGCCTTTATTACTATTCTGAAAATATATCGTGGTAAGTAGGTTTATTCTTACCTGGAACCTATTTGGTTCTTCTCAACTGAGACCGATTATTATCAGGCAGTCGCACTCTTTTATATTCCGAACCATTCATCATTTTATCCATTTTCTCGTTTAAGATTACGACCTATACTGTGAAATATTTCTTGAAACGACTCCTTAATAGGATGATCTTCCGTGACCTATGCACCGATGTTTCTGTTCTTAACGCTTCTTTTCCAATAACCCTGACACCAGACTTGAATAACGGTATTATACTTTTAAGTATCCCACTCACCCGCTTTCCTATTTTATGCCCATGTTAATATGGCGCAGCTCTGTAAAACCGACCTGGTTCATATAATATTGTTGACAAAGACCCAGCATTATTGCGCTTTATTAAAGTGTAGTTTCAACTACAACATTTCAATTTCAAGTGGCATCGCCGCAATTGTATCCGTCCTTGTATTCATCGCCAGATTTTCCAGTTCTCGCGTTATCATATGCGTGTAGCATACATCTTTATAATTTGCGTAATCATAGCTCTCCGACGTGTTTATAATTCGCATAAGTGGTGGTAAATCGTGTCCCACGATTTGTGATTCAACGGTGTCACAATAAACAAACATTTGCTGTAGAATAATCATCTTCATCTGGTGGTGCACAGCTACCCCTACACTAAAAACGCACTACCTTTCTGTACGAACAATTACTTCCTCCTTTTTATAGACTCACCTGTCTGTTCCAAATGAAATTGGATGTAGCGTCCGAGTACGCCTTCTCTAAAAATGTTGGATTTTCAAGTAAGGTCTACCTTGCTAAATGTCTGATCTGTACTCAGTCACGTTGATTATTGAAGAAGATGGAATGGGTATTGAGAAAAATATTTCTAGCGTCCTTGATGAAATATATTGTGCATAATGAATACGGTGAGCTTTTCATAACTCTTCTACCAAACCCTTAGCTTTGCGCTTTAAGTCATTAATTACTATTGGGACTGGTTCATATCCAGTAAACACTGCGAAAATTCCATCAGAAGGTCGTAGAATAACGGTTTCCACTTGCTGCAGTACTAAATAACTCCGGTATTATTATCATTTGTTCGATATTTTTAAGAAAATCTATAATGAAATACAACGTCCTGCAATCTGACGGCCCAGCAACTACTGAGGAAAGGGATATTTAAACTGTCATTCCATCTTAAGCCGCGAAATGCTAATATCATCACTAACATTGCACTCTTAAGTACTAAATAGAAATCATATACAGGTTTACTTCTTTATTACAAGTTTTTGTTATGAACGAATAAGTTCAAAGGTAAAGATGTAATTAAAAATTATTATTAATTTTATTAAATACATAAATCCGATATTGCAGGCTCACATTCCATTAATATAAGTAATTTGACTGTAATCTCATTATGTTTAGAATTTACATCAGTTCTACATACATAAAGACAAAGTTTACATCGATTGGGGCTTGAACCTTGATGGCGCAGTTGGTTAGCGAGGTACTGTAGCAAAGTACAGGTCGTGGGTTCATATCCTACTCGAGGTAAACTTTTTATTTATGTATTTAATAAAATTAATAATAATTTTAGGTTTACTTCTTTGTTTACAAATTCAACATAACCATTATTCTGAGAACATATTTTATTTTAGTTACATCAATCTCTTTTCTGCAGTCTTCTTTGAACCACAAGAACTCCCAGTCCCCATTTAACTTATTTATCTTTACCAGTAATTCGTCTATTTGTGTATTAGATACGGCTTTTCATATTGTTGGTGTAAACCTTTTAAACGGCAGCGATTTTATGACTTACGTCAGGTGAAAGTTGATTGAAAACTGTTGACGTTAAGACCTAAGCTTGAAACTAGATTCTGTTAAAAGGACATTAGATTCATAAATAAGATGCAATCCTATGATGATGATTGAAATTGGCTCCTGCGAAAAGCAGTTAGGTGTCGAAACAAGATACAGGCTCGAGATGTTGATTTCAACACCGAGAATCATAAACATCGAATAACCTTTATATGATTTATAGTTTTGAAAGCTGCATTTTATTTCTTAATTTTAATCTCACGTTTTTTTCAAATTAGATTAATCATAATTATTAACAACAACCTAAACACCTGGTTATTATTTTTTATTACAAATTATGTTATTATACTATAATAATTTTAGTTAATTTGTTTGATAGTTTTTGTTAGTTGTAGGTTAGCTAAAATATTGAAATTTGGTTAAATGGACCAACTCCATGTACAAAATTTACTTACTAATAGTTCTATATTCACAGGTCACCTTTGTAACATGTACTTAACAACTTTTAACCATTGTTCACCCATTTGCTTCAACTGTCAGTTTACATAGACAAAACATTTAGTGGTTCTTGTACCACTACGTTTGTAAACAATTTTTTGTGACTCAATTTCAGCTGGATATGTGTATATAGAACATTTATCCCTCATTTAGGATAGGGACTTCATAACACGAGCATTTATTATTATTTATTCTTATTAACTTTAAATACAGAGAGTTTCACATGATGATCGGTTTGGTACCACCTTAGCAGGTTCTACGTTTGAGCTCATTTGAGTTTCTTTTTTTGATTTGCGTACGATTATGGATACTTTCAATATCCTGGTTTGAATTTTTGTTTGCCGAATACATAATTTATTGGCTTGATTTATCTGTGTTTGTATTTGTCCTAATAGAAGTGTTCTCTTTCAGTTTTCTTCTCTCTTCAGTCCTTTTTGAATGTTTGGGGTTATATTGTAGAAAATTCATGGCGCCTACTATTACTACTAAAAAGGCTTATGTTTAGCAACAGTTATTCTAGTGTAGTGCAAATAATAAATCTTCTGACCGCGCATCCAAAGTGCTCTAATTACAACTAATTCGTCTCAGGCTTTAAATAACGTATAATTAGTTTTTTTACATTGTACCTGATGCATTATGGCGAATCACTTTAGTGTATCGTTTGGTACCGTAAATCATAATATTTGGCCCTACGTAGAATGGGACGAACCTCAAAATAATTTCGTTTAAAGGTTAACTTATAAACACAAACATTTTGTGAAAATGAGTAGAGGCATTGTCGATTTAAAATGAGAAACGGACGCTCGTAAACATTAAGCAAATAATTGTGCCTTAATATGAACGAATCATTTGCTTCAATATTTCATTTTAAATTGACAAGGTTAATATTCATTTCCTCAAAATGTTTGTGTTTATAAGTCTACCTTTAAGAGAA
Organism: Vesta saturnalis; assembly: GCA_036346205.1. Classification (NCBI taxonomy): domain Eukaryota; kingdom Metazoa; phylum Arthropoda; class Insecta; order Coleoptera; family Lampyridae; genus Vesta; species Vesta saturnalis. Next base: position 415,463 of record JARFJB010001501.1, on the reverse strand, counting down.
ATTATTTTGGAGTTCGCCCCATTCTATCTAGGGTCGAACATTATGATTTACGGTACCAAACTATACACTAAAGTTGTCATTGGCGTAGCATAGGACATAATTCATCAGCTATAGTATAAAAAAAAATTATTATACGTTGTTTAAAGCCTGAGACGAATTAGACGTAATTAGAGCACCTTGGATGCGTGGTCAGAAGACTTATTATTTGCAATACACTTTTCTACAACAAAAAACCCCAAATATTCACACAGGGGTAAAGAGAGAAGAAAACTCAAAGAGACCACTTCTATTGGTACATATACAAAGACACAGATAAATCAATCCCAGAAATTATGTATTCGGTAAACAAAAATTCAAACCAGGATATTGAAAGTGGTTACATTACCAAAATTTTAATACTGCTGAAATCAGTATCACATCAAAGTAATTGTTACTTGTAAACGTTCTTGTTTACTCAATTCCATACTTGTACGCAAAGTAAAAGAAGAAACGAAAACAAATGAGCTCAAACGTATAACCCACTAAGGTGCTGGTAACAAACCGGTCATCATGTCAAACTGTATGTATTTAAAGTTAATAAGAATAAAGAACAACAAATACTCGTGTTACAAAGTCTCTATCCTAAATGAGGTATAAATGCTTATAGAGATATGAATTTACATGAATGTTCTATATATACAAATCCAGCTGAAATTTAGTCACCAAAGCCAGTTTACAAACGTAGTGGTACAAGAACTACTAATTATTTCGTCATAAACTGACAGTTGAAGTAAATAAGTAAACAATAGTTAATAGTTACTAAATACAGGTTACAAACATGATATATTTATATAGAATATGTAAGTAAGTAAATTTTGTGCGTAGAATTGGTCCATTTAGCCAATTTCAATATTTTAGCTAATGCATAACTAGCAAAAACTATAAAACAAATCAACTAAAACCGCTATAGTCAATGTAATAACACAAGTTCCATTATTACAAACCATCAGTAAGCTGATGTTATATAATTAGTTAGAATAGCTTTATTGCCTCGACAATCGTCAGGTGAAATGAATGTCGTTCTAGACTAACCTGTTTCGATGCAACTGAAGAAATAGATTTCAACTATAAGTATACATCAAAAGTCGGTAAATGATTCAGTGAGTAATCATGAAGGTAACCATGTAATTCCAGTAACAATATTGTAGAAGTTATTTTTGAATGTCGCAGAAAGAAAAACGTCCTGAAGAAATTTCGTGAAACTGATATATATATATATAGTATATATATATATTAATATAATATATATATTATATAATATATGTATAGTTAGTATATATATATGTGATATAGGTATAGTATATGTGATTGTGAGTGATGAGAGGTGCGTGTGACGTGAGTGTGACGGTGAGAGGTGAGTGAGTGTGAGTGGAGGTGAGTGTGAGGTGAGGAGTGAGTGTAGTGAGTGTGGGGAGTGGTGTGGATGTGTGTGGTGGGCGTGGGTTTGGGTGTGTAGTGGGTGTGAGGTGAGAGATGTGAGGTGAGGAGTGTGTGTAGTGTGAGGTGTGAGCGTGAGTGAGTGGAGGAGGAGTGTTAGTGGAGGAGTGTGGAGTGGAGGTGAGTAAGATGTGAGCGTGGAGTTGAGGTGAGTTGTGTGAGAGCGTATGTGAGCGTGAGTGTGAGGTGGGTGGGTGTTTGTGGGGTGTGAGGAGTGAGAGTGTAAGTGGAGTGTGTGAGTGAATGTGAGTGTGGTGCAGTATGAGTGTGAATATTGAGGTGCATGTGGATGTGAGTGTAAATGTGATTGTGAGTGTGTGAGTGTGAGAAGGTGTGAGTGTGAGTGTGAGTGTGAGTGTAGTGAGTGATGTGAGGTGTGAGTGTGAGTGTGAGGTGAGTGTGAGTGTGGAGTGTGAGAGTGTGAGGTGAGAGGTGAGTGGAGGAGTGGAGGTGAGTGTGAGTGGTGAGGTGTGAGGTGAGGTGAGTGAGGTGAGAGTGAGTGTGAGTGTGGTGAGAGGTGAGTGTGAGCGTGAGTGGAGTGTGGTGTGGGTGGAGTGTGAGGAGTGAGGTGAAGTGTGAGTGTGAGGATGTGAGTGGTGCAAGTGTGAGTGTGAGGTGAATATGAGTGCATGTGAGTGTGAGTGTGATTGTGATTGTGAGTGAGTGTGAGAGTGAGGTGGGTGTGGAGGAGGTGAGTGTGAGTGTGAGGTGAGTGGAGTGTGAGTAGTGGAGTGTGAGGTGAGTGTGAGTGTGAGGTGAGGTGGTGAGTGTGAGTGAGTGTGAGTGAGAGTGTGAGTTGTAGTGTGAGTGTGAGGTGGAGTGTGAGGAGTGAGTGGAGGTGTGAGTGTGAGGGTGAGCTGTGGGAGCGTGAGTGTGGAGTGTGAGGTGAGGAGTGTGAGTGAGGAGTGAGGTGAGTTTGAGTGTGAGTGTGAGTGTGAAGAGAGTGTAAGTGTTAGTGTGAGTGTGAGGAATGTGGGAGGGGTGTGAGTGAGTGAGAGGTGGGTGGGTGTGAGTGTGAGTGTGGGTGTCAGTGTGAGTGTGAGTGTGGAGTGAGGGTGTGGGTGTGATTGTGAATGTGAGTGTGGGTGGTGTGATTGTGACTGTGAGTGTGGGTGTGGTGAGTGAAGGTGAGTGGAGTGGAGGAGGGAGGAGTGGGTGAGTGGAGTGAGTGTGGAGTGTGAGTGTGTGGAGGAGTGGTGTGGATGTGTGTGGGATGTGGGAGTGGGTGTGAGGTGTGTAGGGTGTGAGGTGAGAGTGAGTGGAGTGTAGGTGTGAGTGTGAGTGTGAGTGTGAGCGTGGGTGTGTGAGTGTGAGTGAGGTGAGGGGTGAGGTGTGAGTGTGAGTAAGAGTGAGCGTGTGTGCGAGTCTGAGGTGTGTGTGTGGTGTGGTGTGGGTGTGGGTGAGGATGTGGGCGTGGGCGGGGTGTTTGTGTGGGTATGGAGGGTGAGTGGAGGTGGGTGTGGTGTGAGTGAGTGTGGTGTGAGTATGAGTATGAGAATGATGAGTGAGTGTGTGAGTGGAGTGGAGTGTGATTGTGAGTGGAGTGTGATTGAGTGTGTGTGTGGTGTGTGAGTGTGAGTTGAGGTGAGGAGTGTGAGGTGAGTGTGGTGTGTGAGTGTGAGGTGAGGTGGGTGTGAGTGTGTGTGAGTGTGATTATGGGAGTGAGTGTGAGGTGGAGTGAGTGAGTGTGAGGTGTAGTGTGTGAGTGTGAGTGTGAGTGTGAGGTGAGTGTGAGAGTGAGAGTGGAGTGAGGGGTGAGTGTGAGCGTGAGTGTGAACGTGGGTGTGGTGTGAGAGTGAGTGAGAGTGAAGTGTGAGTGTGGAGTGAATGTGAGGTGGGTGCAAGTGTGAGTGTGAGTGAATATGAGTGCCAGTGAGTGTGAGTGTGATTGTGATTGTGAGGAGTGTGAGGTGAGGTGGGTGTGAGGAGTGAGTGTGAGGTGAGTGTGAGTGGAGTGTGAGTAGGGAGTGTGGGTGGAGGTGAGTGTGAGTGGAGGGTGAGGAGGAGTGTGAGGAGGGTGAGTTGTAGTGTGAGTGTGAGTGAGTGTGAGGAGTGTGAGGTGAGTGTGAGGTGAGTGTGAGCGTGATGTGAGTGTGAGAGTGGGAGGAGTGAGTGAGGGTGAGTGTGAGTTTGAGTGTGAGTGTGAGTGTGAAAGAGAGTGTAGTGTGAGTGTGAGTGAATGTGGGAGCGGGTGTGAGTGGAGTGAGGGTGGTGAGGTGAGTGTGAGTGTGGGTGTCAGTGTGAGTGTGAGTGGTGGAGTGTGGGTGTGGTGTGATTGTGAATGTGAGTGGGTGTGGGTGATTGTGACTGTGAGTGGGTGTGTGTGAGTGGAGGAGTGTGAGTGGAGGTGAGTGAGTGTGGAGTGGAGTGAGTGTGAGGGAGTGAGTGTGAGAGTAGTGTGAGTGTGGAGGGAGTTGGTGTGGATGTGTGTGGATGTGGGAGTGGGTGGGTGTATGTGGGTGTGAGGGTGAGTGAGTGTGAGTGTGGTGTGTGGAGTGTGAGTGTGAGTGTGAGGGGTGTGGTGTGAGTGTGAGTGTGGGGTGAGTGTGAGTGTGAGTAGAGTGAGGTGGAGTCTGAGTGGTGTGGTGGTGGGGTGTGGGTGAGGATGTGGGGTGGGCGTGGTGTTTGTGTGTGGTGTGGGGGTGAGTGTGAGTGTGGGTGTGGGAGTGAGTGTGGGTGTGAGTGGAGTGGAGAATGATTGTGAGTGTTGTAGGTGTGAGGTAAGTGTGATGTGAGGTGAGTGTGATTGAGTGTGTGTGTGTGTGTGAGTGTGAGTTGAGGTGAGGTGGGTGTGAGTGTGAGTGTGAGTGTGAGTGGAGTGGTGTGGGTGAGGTGAGTGTGATTATGGGTGAGGTGAGTGTGAGTGAGTGAGTGTGTGAGTGTGAGTGTGGAGGGAGGTGAGTGGGTGAGTGTGAGGAGTGTGAGGTGAGTGTGAGGTGAGTGTGAGGTGAGTGTGGAGTGAGTGTGAGTGGAGTGGAGTGTGAGTGTGGAGTGGAGTGAGTGTGAGTGTGAGGAGTGTGAGTGTGAGAGGGAGGTGAGTGTGAGGGAGTGTGGAGGTGAGAGTTAGTGTGAGTGTGTGTGAGAGTGAGTGTAAGTGTGAATGTGAGTGTGAGTGTGAGTATGAGTGTGAGCGTGAGTGTGAGTGTGAATGTTAGAGTGAGTGTGAGTGTCGGTATGGGTGTGGGGGTGGGTGTGGGTGTGGATGTTGGTGTGGGTGTGGGTGAGGGTGTTGGTGTGTGTGGTTGTGAGTGTGGGTGTGAATGTGAGTGAGTGTGAGTGTGAGTGTCAGTGAGTTTGAGTGTGAGTGTGATTGTTAGTGTGAGTGTGAGTGTGAGTGTGAGTGTATGTTTGAGTGTGGGTGTGAGCGTATGTGCGCGTCTGAGTGTGTTCGTGTGTGCGTGTGTGCGTGTGTGTGCGTGTGCGTGTGTGCGTGTGTGCGTGTGTGCGTGTGTGCGTGTGTGCGTGTGTGCGTATGTGCGTGTGCGCGTGTGTTCGCGTGTGTGTGTGTGTGGGTTTGTGTGTGGGTGTATGTGTGTGCGCATGTGCGTGCTATAATCAAACGTTTGCTGTAAAATAATCATCTTCTTCCGGTGGAGCACAGCTATCCCTGCACTAAAAATGCACTACCTCTCTGTACGAACAATTGCTTCTTCCTTGTTATAGGCTCACCTCTCTGTTCCAAATGCCATTGAATGTAGCGTCCGAGTACGCCTCCTCTAAAAATTTTGGATTTTCAAGTAAGATCTACCTTGCTATATGTATGATCTGTGCCGGGTCACGTTGATTCTTGTCCAAGATCGAATAGGTATTGACAAAAGTATCTCTTTGGTCACGTCCTTGGTGAAATATATTGTGCATAATGAACACTGTGAGATTTTTAATGGCAACTTCTCAACAGAGACCGATTATTATCAGGCAGTCGCAGTCGTTTATAGTCCAATCCATACATCATTTTATTCTCGTTTAAGATTACGACCTATTCTGTGAAATCTTTCCTGAAGCGACTCCTTCCTAGGATGATCTTCCGTAACTTACGCAACGATGTTCCTGTTCTTAACGCTTCTCTTGCAATAACTCTGACACCAGACTTGAATTATACTTTACTTCTAAATATTACACCCACCCGGTTTTCTATTTTATGCCCATGTTAATATGGCGCAGCTCTATAAAGCCGACCTCGTTCATATAATGTTGGTGACAAAGACAAGGCATTATTGCACTGCATTAAAGTGCCATCGCCATAATTTTAGTCTGTATTCACTATATTACCAAAATTTTGAGCAAATATACATAATAATTTTACCCTGAGGAAAACCCGTACGTTACACCATTGACTCTTGTCCATCATTCTTAATAAAGTTATTTGACGAATATTTAATAAATTTTGTTTTTTTTCTCTTTCTCTTTCTTCAATTTGGCACGCGTGTCAATAAAAACGAACAACAAGTTTCAACATTTTCCATATATTTCGAATACGGTTGTATTCGTCGTCAGTGGAATTTAACAATAAAAAGAACTAAAATTAATATTAAAAATTGACAACTATGACAAATGATGTACAAGGTTACTGTTTTAAATTTTCCAACATATAATTATAATTTATGGGTAAGCTTTCTGAATCTTTCTTACTGTTACAAGAAATTTTGTTATTAATTTTTATATGTAACATATCTAAAATTAAACGTTTTTTTAAATTTGATTCTATATCTAAAATTTTTGTGTTATCATATTGAAAGATGTGTCCTAAATCGTTTGAATGATTAGCCAAAGCAGTACTTTTAGGTTTAACACGAACATCAGATTTATGTTGTGTTAATCTATTTTTTAAAGGTTGTAAAGATGTTCCTATGTAAACTTTATCACAATAATCACAAGGAATTTGGTTAATAGTGTTAGTTATGTTATTTTTCGAAATTCTTGATTTTAATTTAGACATTAAATCTATACGTCTGTTATTAATTGAAAATACGGGATTTAGTTTAAATTTTTTAAGTTATTTATATATTAAGCATTCTTTATTGTTATAATGAACCGAATAAAAAAAAAAATTAATCACAGTTTTATTAGATTTGGAGATCATAAATATATTGAAATACAAAATGAACCGAATTTAAAAAAAAATTCAATTACGGTTTAATAAAGGAGCCCTTAATATTTCAATTACGAATACTCTTAAAATAATCAAAAAACTAGAGAACATTATTAATTATAATTTAGAAAAGCTAAAATTGGAAATTCCTACAGATTTATTTAATAACTTTAAAACTGAACAATCTAATCGTTTTCATAATACTTATAATAAAATACGAGTAAATCATATTGAAAGAATTAAAAAGTTAAAAGAAGAATATAACTTTAATTATAAAATTAATAATAATTGGATTAAGAATTATAGTGATAAAGTGATTCCTACTGCTATTTATATTGTTTAAGTTTGGGAGGAAGTTTCAATTTTCCTTTAATAGATAATATTAAAAATCACATAATTAAATCAATTACAAATATGGAATATTCAATTAAATCATTTTCTGAAGCTAATAAAAATAATATTAGAGAAACGTTTGTTAAAAATTTATGGACTGTTAAAAACTATAAAGAAACATTTGAAGAACAAAGAGTTAGTAACTTTTTTAGACAAACCTACAACTTGTTATCCGTTTTTATTGACACACGTACCATAGTGAAGAAAGAGAAAGAGAAAAAAATTTATATTATATATATATATATATATATATATATATATATATATATATATATATATATATATATACATATATACTGAACTGTGTTTAACTTTGTTAATCTCTTATATATTTATATTTATATTAATATTTGGCTAAACTAATATTAAACACAATCGGATGTAAATTATTTTAATTATATTTATATTTATAATTATTTTTAACTGGGTTAACAGTAGCATGTACTAATATTTTTATTTATTATTTATATTGCCCAAACTAACTTTAAACAGTCACATGTAAAGACTCATCAAAGGGGATAGGGTTCAAAACTTAGAACAGACTTTAAATTTATATGACAAAGTAAATAATTATTTTGTTGATTTATATTACGATTTTGAATATTATAATTATAGGTAATGTGATTAATACACATTGAGTTATCGCCCATTTATATTTTATTATATCAAAATTATTCAAAGAAATAGAATTATGATTTATAATTTGCATCGATATATGTGCAACTCCCTGTACATAACAAAAATTCTTCAAATGTATAATTGAGCATGCGCTATGAATACGCATTCATGTGACCTTTCATTAAAAGTAAAAAGAAAATACGCCATACATGTAAGTATAAATATGTTTGAATTTATCAAATATTCTAATAATGATTTAATTTTAGCTCAATTAATGTTCCCTTTGGACATGCATACAAGTTGTCGCACATCATGTTTAGTACAAAATATGGAAATTATTAACACAACAATGAAATTATCAATGTCAACAATAACATGCATTAAGGTGTAACACTCACATAAAATGTCCTCCTTATCTTCTTCACTGATGTAGTTGACCGTAGAAAACAGCTCCTTCGAAATCCAACTCTGCTTCTTGACATCCCAAATTTGCTTCTATCTTAAAGCTTATACATTTACGTAGGTTTCACTAATATTTCTTCATATTGATAAATCTTATTTTTCAGGATCACTTTATTATTTTTATATCAAAATAATTTTTGAAATGCATGAGTAGTTTGAAGGTTATTTTAAATTAAACACGCTTCCAATAAATAAAATGTATAATAACAGAAACACGAAGAAAACACAATTAACAATATCCATAACAAACGTAAACAAACTTAAAAACAATGTCGAATCTGCGGAAGTATTTTCACTCGCTGTCGATAACAACCGAATTTTTATTTTAAAAAGGTAAACTAACCTTAGTTTATTATTTACCGACAAATGAATATCACTTGTTTTTAACACTGCCGATACTAAAACCGCACTTTACTTTTACCGAAAGTGACGTTATTTTGTTTAAAATAATTTCAAGAAAAAATTTGGCAACATCTTGATTAGCAAGTCGTTAGAAACCAAAATCTTCGATTGTTATCAACAATTACATCCAATCTTTCCTCAATTCTGATTGGCTAAAGCTTTTCTTAAATTATAATTTAATTTCAAAAGCTCATAACTTTTGACCCCTTAAACCTATCTTAAAACTAACAACATATTCGGAATCTACATAATTTTTCCTATAAATTAAATCCAAACACGAACTAATTCCTCCAATTATTAACCATGTTCATTTTTACATTGATTTATTGATTTTAAACTAATTTTATGCATTTTACAGGCCTGGAATTGATTTCCACATGAATATGGTATGCTACTACATATAATTATACATCTTTTACATGCCTACGGCCAATTTGAAAGGAAAATTATTTGAAATTTTCATACACCCTTAGAAACTAAATTTGGTAATATAGTCACTAATTTAGTGAATTGTGACTTGAAATTGAGGCTACTTTACTATTTTTACCTCTTATAATTTATTTTGAACAAATTGTCCCAATCTATAACAATTTTTACATAATTTTTGTGCGAGGAAATGACAACCTCAAATTAATACAATAATTTTTAATGTATAATTTTACACTTTTAAGAACTTTAATTGTTTGTGAAAGTGTATATTCTTAATGTTTATGTCTTAATTTAATTTATTCTCACACTTTTATAAGTTTGTAAGTTCTTCTAAGACTTGTATCGAATTGTTGCGTATCACTAATTTAATGTCTGTAAATGTTAATTAATCACAATTATTCCAGAACTGCTGGCTTGTTTATGTTTTATAGTTAATCACCAATGTATTTATACTGTTTTTATGTAATTTTAGCACTTATATTCGTTTTTCGCACAAACACGAACGTTTTCAAAATTCTTGGCTGCGTACAATGAAATTGTGACATTGATTTATGCCTAAAACTAGTTTTAACATGATATTTGCTATCTACAACCTGTACCTCATGTCTTTAGGGAACATTATGCTTAAATAAACCTACGAACTAAAATTGAACTTGATTTAATGCATTACGCTAACTAACATACCTCATACTTATGTGTAATATGTCGTCGAATATTATTATTTTAACATTTTATTATGAATTATTTAAATTTACATCCATCTAAATGTTAATCAATCATCCCTACGTAATATTATATATAACGAAATGTACCATTTGTACAAATTAATGAAATTACTCGCTATGTGAATTACATAGCTATACTAATGTAATTTATAAACAACTCAACATATATAATTTGTATTAATTGTTAATATCCGAAATTTTAGTAAACATAGTTGAACTTAAGCGTGAACTTGAGCACTCAAATGAATCATCTAATCGTTGCAGTTATCTGTACGATAAGTCATCAATGTTACTAGTTGGTATTTTGACCAAACATTCTTAAACTTCGGTTGCTCTCTGTAGTCAAAGGGATATTATTAAAAGTTTACGTAATTGACAGCTGCCAAAAGTAACAGCAATAATTATGAAGTTTCCCGAACCCTCATAGACGTTTTTCACCACACCGTATTATTAGATTTTTATGGCATGTACATGTAAAGCCAAAAAGGGCAAAACTGTATGTCAAGTGTAAATCCTTATTTATTTTAAAATACATACAATAAATTTCTTAATCCTTACAAATACGGACAAAAAAAAATTGTTTTTTTCAAAAGCTTGGCAATCTTATTTAGTTATCACGAAAGTAATAAATACGATCAAATTTATTCTTTGCCAAACCAGAGACAACAAAAAGACCTCTTCAAGATATATCTCAAAATTTCCAGCACTATAGCCGTGAGGCCATTAGTTTACCGTATACATCTTAAAAATGTTACATACGATCATATCATACTTGAACAAAAAAAAGACATCTAATAAATATCTTAAAAACATGCGGTTAATTTAGTGATTTATCGCGAAAATGATACCTACCATCAAACTCATCCTTAGCCAAACAAAGGTTACAAAGACATCTTTCCAAAACACATTTCAAATTTCCTTGCACTATTGCCATAAGGGAACTAGATAACCTTACACCATAGGTAGGTTGAGCTGTCTCTGATGGCAAATCTATTGATTCATCAATATCCGTATAAATGAGATGGATGTTAGCTCTTTATCCAAAGAGGCATTAAAGAGACCCGCATTTCAAAATTTCTTGCACTGTATCCATAAGCGCATTGGTACACCATATGCAAAAGATGATATTATCTCTATTGGTAAATTTACTGATTTACCTCGAAAATGATAAATAAGGGCACTAGATCACCTTATACAATAAATTGAGATTCGTTTTGCTTCAAAGCGGATGCTTTAAATTAATTTCCAAAATTTCTTACACTGTATCCATAAGGGCCTTGGTGCGCCATACACCTGAAGTAGAAGATATCTCTGATGACAAGTTTATTTATTTGTCTCGAAAATGTATAAACAATCAAATTCTTACTTACCTAAATAAAAAGCATCGAGGAGGCCTCTTCAAACTCCTTGCACCATATCCAAGAGACAGGTGTTACCTCTGTTGGTGAGATTGATTTTGCTCAAAACTGATATACATAATCAAGAAGTTTGGAGATATGTTATAAGGAAGAGCATTTGATGGAAGATGGAGTATCGAACTATTGTATAAGGTAATCTAGTCCCCTGATGGAAATGGTGCGAGAAATATATTTTGAGAAGCACTCTTGCATACCTTTCGTTCCGCTAAGCAAGATGCGATAAACTGCCAACAAAAGTAACATCTATCTCATCTGTATGGTGCAGCAATATATTGAAATTTGTTATATTTGATTCGGCCAAGTATGAATTTGATCGTATGTATTATTTATAAATAAATTAATGAACTTATTAACGGCTGTAACGTCTGTCTCATGTATGGTGCAAGAGTGCCCTTACGACTACAATACAAGTAGTTTTTAAACGTATTTTGAGAAAATATAATGAGTTACATCAAGTACGTTAACAAATAAAGTGTTAGGATGTTTCTAAGTACCCACCAACAATACAACCGTACGAAAATGTGACCATATGTCAACTAAACCTCTAAAGGGCCAATTCAAAGGATCTTAAGCAAAGGCAGAAATGCACCGAATGGTTTTTTGTAATTTGAACTCCCGAAGGAAAACGACTGAATAAATGCAGAAAAAACTATCATTGAGGTTGCACAAACCACAATTTCGAATTTTGTTCACCGTTTTTGGAAACCAGAAATTAATTTTTGTGTGTTGCCTCCCTTACGAGAAAAATTGCATACAAGTTATGGATGAAACAGAAATACTTTAAGAACGAATTTACGTTCCGTATGTTTTGATCTCTGCAATTTAACAGGGGAACCCATGGGCAAAGTAATTGCAATTGTTAGTGTTAAATAAAAAAACAAAGGTATTGTCTTCCTTTAATTCGATGAACGATGATTATAAATTTTACAGTAACGCAGGATAGGAACAAAAAACATGTCAGTCGCTCATGCAATTAGTATGATGGTAGTATAAATACGGATAGGATAAATGTTGTAGTTCTGCTAATTCCCATCCTATTTACACCACTTTTTTAACTTAAAAACTTAGAAATGTTGCCTCAACATTAGGTTCCTCTTATTACATCCCGAAACCTAGCATATCACATCTTATATGATTAACTGAATTGCTCGGCAGCGGACCTGGCCTACATAATACGCTAATTTTCTTTTCTTTCATATATATGAAGTACAGCACAAATGTTATTCTCAATCCACTAATCATGTAGGTTTGTGTTCAGTTTTGTATAGTATTAGATACTTAGCCACAATTTAAAGGTATATTCAAAAGGATAGGAAGTAATAAAATAATATTGAAGAATGACTAAAATTTACGTGTTTGGAAAAACTTAATAAGTATTTAAGAAACTTTTAAGATTTTTACGAAAGTGGAAATTATCCTTGCATTTGTAATGAGAATAAGTGAAAAGAAGTTAACAAGTAAATGAATTCAGGAACCGTAAATAGATTAAATTTTTTGAAATGGTTTTTTACGTTAAATATACCCGTACAGTGCAATCTCAAACTAACAGATACTGTAAAATTTTCCTTCCTTTTAAGAGATATTATTATTATAATATTATATAATACTATAAGATTACCTCTTGTAGAAATATTAAATTTTCCGTTATAGAGCACAAAATATTAGCAAACGTAATTTATATTTTATATCTAATATATTTACTTTAAAATTATTTATTCTCTCATAATTTACTCAAATTGAAGAATTTCATTTACAAACTTCCGTTATCGGTTATTTAATTTAGTTTAATAGTCCATATTAACTTAACTATTAAGTGTAAAATTCAATTATTGTATAAATAAAAAATACAGTCATTAAAACTTTTGATTAACAGTGTGAGAATCTATAAGTCGTTTTGTCGGATAATTGATCCCACCTCGTGTTTGTGCAGCATCAAATAATCGAGAAAATATCTAAAGAAGTCCAGAATCTCAAATACAAATGTGAACAAGTATGTGCTACTGTATAACATAATACAATATTCTCTCTGTTTGCTGTGTAAATATTAATAAAACGTAGCATTTTCTTACGCCTCTACGGGTTGCACAAGTGCGGCCCACATGAAAGCCACAACATTGGTTATAAAACTACAACATAAAAGTAATAAAATAGTAGCATCTGTATCTGCAAGGCGATCACAATTTTCAAAATTTAAATTAGAACGCACGTACAGAATCAAATATGATATGATACTTGCATTCTGTAAAGTTCTCGATGAAACTATATGAAGTTTACAATCCAACTAAAACCAAGGATTAGATTTGTCCGCATGTGCATAATCAGGATTTGATATGATAATTGCTTGAAGTACCCGATTACATCTACATGAAGTTAGCTATTCAACTAAAACATCGTGACAGTAGAATGCGTCGATCTTCAAGCTTGGTGGTTTCTGTTCTAAGATCCTACCAAAAGGACCGATGGATGTTGGGGAAAAATATGCTAATAGGACATTAGTAACGGTACTTAAATGTTGATACAAGAACTTACCAAAAGGATCTTATCTGCTGGGATAATTTCAATTATCAACCCTTCAACACCGACCTAATTTCAAGATATCAAGGCAAAAATATCCAAAACGAACCTTACATGGTGAGTCAATTTCAAAAATCAACTGTCAAAATGCAGCTAATTTTGACAATCTGTTAAAAAACCTTAGCTTTGGGACAATTTCAAGAATATATCCTTCAAAAGGACTTTAGTCGTTTATATAATTTCGAAAATCTGTCAAAAACTTCTTAGATTTTGAGACAACTTCAACAAGCAACACTCCAAGAAAACCTTGGGTGTCGAGACCTGAAGACCTTAGGTGCTAGGTCAACACCAATCCTCCAAACGAGTGTTAGAAGTAGGAGTCAAAGTATGTCAAAGAACCTTAGTTGTTGAAACCAGATTCAAGATCTTGCCAAAAGAACCTTGGTGTTGCACACTTTTTCACCAAGTTTTATGATTGTGATTTGTTAACCAATGCTGCGGCCCACCGGTGGGCTACGTTGTGTTCTTGTCAAATACTCGTGATCTACCGGTCAAACATGTTTTTATAGAATACACGAGACCCACCTCATGTCACATTTGCTTTATTGAATGATATACCTCTGAGAAATGTATATTTAAGCGGTACCCACCGGTGAATCACACCTGTTTATGTTTTTATCGAATATTCATAACCCACCGTTTGGTGACACCTGTGGTTTATCAATTAAGCGGTGGGCCACACCTATAGTTTACCGATTATATGGGACCTATCGGTGAGTAACCCCCTGTATTTATCCAATAAGCGTGGCCCATTATTTTTAATATAGTCGTTTACTGCGTATGACAGTCCACGCGGTAAGTACAAATATCGTTTACCATTTTTATTTTTATCTGCCTTCTTGATTTTTTTGTTATGCTATCACAACTATCACCTTTTTCTGCAGCTCTTTGATTTACCCTCATGCTTTTCTAGAAAGTATCCTTCCGGTTTGTACTGTTTAAACCTTAATAATTTTGTATTGCAACGGGCGTAAACATGCACCTACTCCTTTTGCTTGTTCACGCTCCCACAAAAGATAAATTTTAGGGTTCTTTTACAATTTTCAATAATATCAAAGTACTTTAATATAAATTCATATTGTTTTCGTGAGAATTTAAAATGTTTAAGTTTTGATTTAATTTGGGTGGTTTCAACTCGCGAAGAAAACGTTCATTAAATTAGATTTAACTTACTTGTTATCAGATTTCCGTCTGCGTAAATAAAACTAATATTTGATTAAGAAATTCCTTTCTTATCTAGTTGCGCCGGCTAGCTTATTTATTAAAAGAAACGATTATTGTTATCGATTACGAAAAATATTTCCAAATTTGTTCTCTTAAATGTGTATGGAAATTGTAACTTTTACTTGAAATTACTTCCTTCAGTACTAAAGCTTTTAATATTCGTAATGGTTAATAATAAAAATAAATCAAGCGGTATGCTAAACTCAAAATGCACAAATGCTTTGTTTACAATAACGCATAAAAAACAACCCTATGCTAACCCCTAGGTATTATTATGATATTTCGTATTTCTTATTATGTAACATGTACGTATAATCGGCAATGAATGAAACTTGATCCATGCAGTGCACCACTAAGAACAATAAAATACATAAACGTTTTCTTTATTACGGAAATTTATCAGTCTTACTTGCTATTTATGGCAGCTGAAGATTGGATGACTTGGCTACTATGCCGTTTGGTTCTAGAGCCGCATTTATTTGTTCCCCAAATATCTTCTTTTAGAAGTTTGTAGCTGACCAACACAATTCCAATTTCCAGCCACTTATGGATTCGAATAACATTTTTTGGAAATATTTATCGGTTGTAATTGTCACTTCAATTAGTCAGGTTTCACTGCAAATCGCTTGCAAATACAAGCGGCAGTGCCGAAGCGCATAAATTAGCCATTAATAGTTTCTGGTTATTGTTCTTTATCTACTGATTTATCACACTGGATCGTTTATCGTATTTTATAATTTTCGTTCTGTTTTAAATAGAATAGTGGATGCCCTCCTATATGCACGAACACGTTATTTTAAATTATTGCGTCACTTTTATTTTTATGACTTATTTAACAATGTGCACTCTTTTTCACTTTAACCTTTTATCTTTTAATAAGGACAGTAGTCTTTTTACTTCCCTATTACAAATTAATTAAATCTTAACTTATTTCCTAATTTTAGAGGGCAGCGTGACTATATAGTACCGTCACTTGTGGCTTTCTTTACCAACGCCTATCAACTACTCTCAAAGACTAACTTCAACTAACTTAAAAAACTACAATTCATTCAGGTCGCGCTTCCCATCCTTTTACAGCTCATTTATGCATCCATACTTTGCTGTGAACCTTAAATGTTTTCTAATTAAGTGTGGACATAACTTATTGAAGTAAATTCAAGATTCTCATATCAATATTAAACACAAGTAAACAACAATCATTTCCTAATCTATAAACTACCATATAACCATAAAATATCATACAACTTAGCGCGAAATGTGAAAATTCGCAGGCACCCGTTGCAGTGACGATTAAGTTTCTATCTATTGTTGTATAATTCTTTAGAATTACGCAATTTTCGTGGGTAGTTTCATTAAATTCTTTTTTCTCAAATGCCACCTATATCAAATATAGACCTAGGGAAACCGGCATGTTTTGGTTTAACTCCAACAAAAAGTAGTGTTTGGATCTAGCGTCGTGACACGCCTCTTCTAAAAATATTGGATTTTCCGGTTAGATCCAACCTGTTAGGTGTTTTATCTGAATCTTGTCTCCAGGATTCTTAAACAGGGTTGTATAGTGTGCATTCAGAGATGTGTTCCATTGGCCTCGTCTCTGATTTTGCATTCGGAAGAATGCATTTAGGTTTCTATAATTATTATTAAATTGTTCTATGCGAATAAACTGATTCATATGTGGTAAATAAGTAAGTGTTTGTAATATAATAATACAATTACATTTTCCCCTTTTTGGGTTACCGTAACTGTCTTATGAATCTAATAATACGTGTATTGACACAATCTCAAAATCATATTCATTCCAATTGTTACTAGTAAAAGTATCGTGAGGACGTCCATAATTATACTAATTTTGGATGTTGTTTCTACATTGGTGGTGATTTTCCTAATCTCATGCTAATGTATTCAACTGTTAAATTGTTGTATATTTGTTGTTTAGAATAATGTGTGGATCGCTTCTCTTGGCGCTGAATAGTATTTCTTTGCTCACGCTTTTAAACGATACTTATTTTAAAGTATGAAAATTGATGTAAATTAGTTCATATGAGACAAAATCATTTGTCACAATTTCTGTTCCTTTTCGACTTAGCATTATTTCTTAGAACACATTAAAATCAAAATTCTTATAGTTAGAGAAGAATCTTTACAGATTTTCTGTACATGGCAACAGCAGTTCTTTCATCTCATGCCCAGCCGATATTGGGTCCTCATTGTTTAAATATTTGATCGGTGTCGTTTGTCTTTTAGTACCTAGTTTTGTTTTTACAAGATTAACTTTAGTGTGGACTGAAAATTGTTTCGGAAAAGTTATATAAAATGTCATCCACGTTAACAAATAAAGTGTTAGGATGTTCATAAGTACGGTCCAAAAATACAACTGTACGAAAATGTGCCCGTAGATAACCTAAATCTCTAAAGCATCCATCCATTCAAACGATGTTAAGCAAAGTCAGAAATTCACGGGACGGTTTGCTGTAACTCTTAGACAAAAATGACTCAATAAATACAGAGAAATTCTCATTTGAGGTTGCGCAAACCACTATTACGAACAGTTTTTACAGTTTTTACAAACCAGAAATTTATTATTAAGTGTTTTTCCCTTATAAGAAAAATTGCATACAGGTTATGGATGAAACAGAAATACTTTAAGGTCAAGTTTACGTTCCGTATGTTTTGATTTCAACAATTTGTTAACAAAGGAACCCAAGGACAAAGTAATTGTAATTGTTAGTGTTAAATCGAATACAAAAGAGGTATTGTCCTCCTCTAACTCGGTAAATGTTGATACGAATTTTACAGTAACGACATGATAAGAACAAAAAACACGTAGTATAATTGTATAAATGTTGATAGTGTAAACATTGTAGTTCTGCTAATTCTCGTCCTGTTTATTTTCTTAACGTAAAAACTTGTTAGAGATATGCCTTAATATTAGGTTCCTCTTATTACATCCCGGAACCTAGCATATCACATCCTATAAGATTTAGTGAACCAAATTGCTCAGTAGCGGACCTCGCCTGCATGATAAGCTTTTCTTATCATCTGAAGTACAGTACAAATGTTATTCTCAATTCGATAATCATTATACAGGTTCGTGTTCAGTTCTGTATAGTTTTACATACTTAACCACCATTTAAATGTATACATACTCAAAAGGACAGGTAATAAAACTATATTGAAGGATAATTAAATTTACGTAGTAAGAAAGACCTAATAAGTATTTAAAAAACCTTTGAGATTTTTACGTAAGTCGAAATTATCCTTCCATCTGTAATGAGGCTAAGCGGAAACAGGTTAACAAGCAAAGGAACTCGGGAACCGTTACAAATTGTTTTCTACGTTAAATACACCTATATAGTGCAATCTCAAACTAATAGATACTGTAAAATTCTCCTTCCGTATAAGAGATGTTACTATAATATTACACAATACTATAATAAGGTTATCTCTTGTAGAAATCGTGTTCACACAGTTGGCGTTTTGTAACGTGAGTAATGTTTTTAACTGTATCAGTCTGTTTTATTTATATTTCATGGTCATGTTAAATATTGTGTAATGTAATTTGTTATAAAAAATCCGTCCAAGTTTGATCAACGTGCGGTCATTAAATTTTTAAAAAATTTCCTTTATCAGTTATTTAATTTAGTTCAATAGTCTATATTTACTAATAAGTATACAATTCACTTATTATTAAAATACAATCACTAAAAGTTTTGACTAACAGTGTGAGAATCTATAAGTCGTCTTGTCTGATAAATGATCCCACTTGTGTTTGTTTAACACCAAATAATCGAGAAAAAATCTAAAGAAAGTACCGATTGTGGAATACAAATTTGAAGATGTATGTTCTACTTTATATGCAATATTCCCTCTGTTTGCTATGTAAATATTAATAGAACGTAACTAGCATCTTCTTTCATTTTCTTAATGAACCACCTATACGGGTTGCACAAGTGCGACCCATCTGTGAGCCGCAACATTGGTTATAAAATTAAAACATAAAAGTATACAAGGTAGAAACATCTGAATGTACAAGCGATTACAGTTTTCAAAATCCAGACTAGTGCGCATGTGCAGAATCAAATATGATATGTTACTTGTAATCTGTAGAGTTCTCGATGGAACTGAAGTTCCATTCCAAGAATATGGAGTTAGCAATCCAACTAAAACAAACAACTAAATTTGTGCGTATATGCATAATCAGAATTTGATATGATAATTGTTTGATGTATAGTGCCCGATTACATCTACATCGTGACAGGAGAATTCGTAGACCTTCAAGCTTGGCGAAACGACCTTAGATGTTGGCTCTTAAATATCGGTGCAATGATCTACTTATATGTTGGGACAATTTCAAGCGACAACCCTCCATCACGGACATTATTTCAAAATGTCGGGACAAAAATCTCTAAAATGGACATTAGATGCTGGGTGTTAAAATATCACAACACTGTTGACCACAAAGAATGTAGCCAGAAATTAGTGTATCCGTGGTCCAATAATAGGTATCGTCGAAGAAAAACTGTTAATGTTTTTGCGGAACACAGTGGAATTTTCAACATTCTTTATGTGTAGGATTTATTGTAGTATAACGCGAAATCAGCAATGAAGGAATTTCAATGTAAATTATTATAAGTGTTTGTTATGAACGAATAAGTTCAAAGGTAAATATGTATTTAAATATTATTACTGATTTTATTAAATACATACATAAAATGTTTACTCGAGTAGGATTGGAACCTACGACCTGTACTTTGCTGTACCGCGCTAACCAACTGCGCCATCGAGATTAAAGACAAAATTTACATCGATTGGGGCTTGAATCTCGATGGCGCAGTTGGTTAGCGCGGTGCTCTAGCAAAGTGTAGGTCGTAGGTTCAAATCCTACTCGAGGTAAACTTTTTATTTATGTACTTAATAAAATTAATAATAATTTTTAAATTTCAATATAAGTTATGTTGGGTTACTGATAGCTTCTTCAGATTACATTACATTTCATTTCAGGATTTGGAGTAAGTAACATTTTATTTTCATGTGCAAATATCTATCTTTCATAATACAATGGGTTTATTACGCACATTATGTGATTGTTCTGTGTTTAAATTAAAAAATAAAGAACGATCCCGTGGTCGCAATTTTAGAATTTATTGCCTTTGCATTATTTCTATCAACAAATAACGAGAAACAAATCAATAGCTTAGCCAGGTACTCCATCTTCTGTAACTCATGACCAAGACGAAATATCATAGACAAACTGTCTGCAACGTTATTGTCACGTAGACCGCTGAGAACATTTAGAGACACGTTTTCTATGATTGTTGAGATAGCCAATTTTAAAAGAAACCTCGGAGTTCGCAAAAGGTTTTTTCCCCCAAAACAGTCGAGGCATCCAATAAATTCCATCACTGTTGGAACTGGCTATATAGAGTTATATTGCCATTTTACTGCGTTCGGTGTGGGTTTATCTGAAATATCGTATGGCAGATTTATGACCAATTCTTGGGTCATACATGAAAAAGATGTGCTAAATAGTTAGCCACAGTATTTAAATTATGAATCAATTCATTCACTTGTTCTTTAGTATGATGCCAACAGTATTTGAGCAGCAATTATTTCCAGATCTAGTCCTGATTTGCTTCTTAGGCAATTCTATTATTGAGCCGAAACTCTAAAAGCTCACAAATTCTACATTGGTCACTGACACTGGTTGAAAATTTGTTTTTTGGTGTAAATTTCATTGGACAAACGGCTAAACGTATTGTTTCGATCGATAAAGCACAAACATCATGGTGTTGTGTAGTTCAGTTGGAACCAATGAGTAATTTTGTTGGGATATGCAGCAATTTTACTGGGAAATGACTAAATATACTATTTCGATTGGTCAGCACTCAATTTGATGGCAATATGGTGGAGACCATTGATATGAAAGTCTTTATTTGTACACAAATTTCGTTTGACACATGAAAGAATGCAGTGCTTCAGCTGGAGAAAACCTAATATTATGGTTCCATCGTTATAGTGGATCATTATCTTTGCTTATACAGGAATATCCCAAGTTTGAAACAATTATCGACAAGCATTCAAGTTGTATAACGACAAGACGCCACCTAAAAGTATTTAAGAGAAATGTGCTTTAGGCGAGTGCTAATTGTATCCGATTTTGTCTAAAGTACAATTTTTTAGTAGTTGTGTATCTTTACCTACATCATACCGTTTAGGGGTGTGTATGTATTATTGACTTTGTTAAGGGATATTTAACGAAAATCTCTAGATTGAGCAGTTTTAAGTAAAATACAAGAACTCTGTATCTACACCGGTATAGGATTGAAAAATCCAACCTCTACATATCACAAGAATGCAATGAAACAGATTAGTTATTAGAAAATAATTAGAAAACGTGACGATCAATAATGACATTTAAGCACATGATTGTATTAACACCCAACTCCAATTAATTTTCATCTGTTATAATGTGTATTAATTTCAGAGTCGGATATTTTATTAGTACTTGTTTAACTTGTAATTTGTGTTAGATGGTAACTTATCAATTAACAGTTTATCATTAGTAGTGTATACTTGACCGCGTGTAAAATTACCTAAAGCTCTCAAGCTAAAATTATTTCAGTATCTTGCTAAATTGGAAGTTAACCGTTGGTGTTACATTGTAATTCGATATTTATCTTGGAAATCGTAAGTACCTACATTATGACAGGTTGAAACAAGATAACACAATATGAGTTTTAAGAAACTTTAACGCAAAATAAAAAAAGTTCGTTACACTACATAACCGCACAGTGACGTTAAAATCACATTTAAATGTAACACGGAAATTGTATACTCGCTTAAGTGATAACATCTTTTGTATTAAAATTCGACCGTTACAGTCACAGTTTTTGTACATTATAACTGCTAATTCACAGGTTTTATATGAGATAAAGCAACAGTCAATTTACAACAGAATAAAAAATTATTATTTAACAGTAGTTTGCTAGATGTTCGTTCCTAAACACAATAAGTACAAAAAGTATAGCTTTTGTTCTGTAAGCATAACCTAACACTCAACGTTTTAGGGAGTCAAAGACATTCCAGTTCCCTAGTTTTACGCCTCTAGAAACAATAAAAATGTTCAACCCATGAAATGACAATATAGCAACTAAGTCTTAATTAGTTATAACCATTGATAAGTTTTGGCTTTTATATACATTAACGTCATCAAGAAAACTGTTAATATCCAATTAACCAGTTCAACCTTACGTTGTCGGATCAAAAGACGCGAAAATAAAAAAAAAATATGTTTTCACACCTGTATACCAAAATGCTTAGTAAAACGATATTAAAATTATGCTCTCCGTGACAACACTAAAACAAACAGAGCGTTTTATCACACTTTCATTTACTTTCAGAATGCTCATCAAATCGAAATCATGTGTGGTAGCAACAATTCAGGTCCAAAATACGTAACCAAACACTAAATTTCATAAAATTGTGGTGATGTGGTTATGGTAATCGTATAAATGGAGTAAAAATTATTTTAATGAAATAATAGAGAAATGTGTGTAAAAGTTCTCCAAAACCAAACCGTTAAAACTAACTGGAGATAAAAAACCATTCACCCAAAAAAAAAGCCTGCGACTCAAATCGGTAGATTAACGTAGGGTGGTTCATTCTTTTGATTTGCTTAATTATTACAATTTCTACGGTGTTATTTTCACTTAACATAAATAATAAAAATGCAATGTAACACTAATAAAAATGATCCCGGACGCTAAGTTATTTTTTTAATTATGCTCGGAATAACTAAACCGAGTTTTATAATACAAATTTTATCAAAATGTAAAAATAAAAAAATATCCAGACTATGTTTATTAACAGTTAAATTAGGGTTATATAAAATATATCTTGAAACTAGCCTTAAATTACTAATAATCATTAAAAATAAATACCTGTACAAAATATAATACTTCTTGAGAACCCCTGGTATTATAAAAAATAATGCGAAAATGCAAACCAAGGTGACGTAATCCTTGTGTCAATGTTGCGCAATATATTGCAATAACAATGCTTTTATGTTGTCAACCTCAACCAAACTGGAATTTTATTTCTAATAAATTTGTCTCCTTGAAATTGAATAAACCAATATTTATTGCATTTTCTTGAAATTTTTAATGCAAAAATTGCAGTCATAAAATGAAAGCGTACATAACAGCAGAATTAATTGTGCAATCAAAAGCGGTAAAATTAAGTGTAAAAGTAAAAAAAGAAAGTAAAAGTAAAAGTGCCATCAAATCAATGGCACTTCCACAAACTTTAGGTGGAAACCCAAGAATATGGCTTCCTACTCAACATAAGGTTCATTAAGTACTCAAATGGACGCCTAGAATATCAGACGATGTAGTCGTGCGCGAAAAGATTTGCGCAAAGAATTAAGTCAACGATGACGCGTTGCGTGATAATATTGAGCAGAAAAAAATAATTTTAAGTGGGAGTATAGACCTTTAAGAAGTATATACCCTTAAGAAGATATGCACTTAAGTTACACCAAAATGCAAATTAAGTTGCCTACCTCATAGCTATATTTCAATAATTAAAAACTTTTTTCTTATATTTACAACTGAATGAATGAAGAACCTAAATTACTTAATAACCCAAAATGGGTTGTTACAACTTCAGAACTAAAGAATCTTATTCCTAATACTGGTTCAAGTCCTTTAATAATAATGGTATGTTCAATAAGAGTGAGTTTTTTTACAATGAACCATGTACCTGGTCGACTAAGGAAGATGAAAGGCTTTTTACTATCATTCGCTTATAGAAATTATTCCATGGTTAAGAATAACTTATTACCCTTGTAGTACCTTGAAACATTGCAAATTTATATTGTTACAGGTAACATTCTATCTAAATCATTTAACTTCCTTTATTGGAGTTTGTATATGTTGTATAATTACATTTGCGTCATATATAACATGGTATCCATGTGTGCCTGTGTGTCTGAGTGTCTGTGTGTCTGTGTGTCTGTGTGTCTGTGTGTCTGTGTGTCTGTGTGTCTGTGTGTCTGTGTGTCTGTGTGTCTGTGTGTCTGTGTATCTGTGTGTCAGTATGTCTGTGTGTCTGTGTGTCTGTGTGTCTGTGTGTCTGTGTGTCTGTGTGTCTGTGTGTGTGTGTGTGTCGTGTGTCTGTGTGTCTGTGTGTCTGTGTGTCTGTGTGTCTGTGTGTCTATGTGTCTGTGTGTCTGTGTGTCTGTATGTCTCTGTGTCTGTGTGTCTGTGTGTCTGTATGTCTGTGTGTCTGTGTGTCTGTGTGTCTGTGTGTCTGTGTGTCTGTGTGTCTGTGTGTCTGTGTGTCTGTGTGTCTGTGTGTCTGTATGTCTGTGTGTCTGTGTGTCTGTGTGTCTGAGTGTCTGTGTCTGTGTCTGTGTGTCTGTGTGTCTGTGTGTCTGTGTGTCTGTGTGTCTGTGTGTCTGTGTGTCTGTGTGTCTGTGCTGTGTGTCTGTGTGTCTGTGTGTCTGTGTGTCTGTGTGTCTGTGTGTCTGTGTGTCTGTGTGTCTGTGTGTCTGTGTGTCTGTGTGTCTGTGTGTCTGTGTGTCTGTGTGTCTGTGTGTCTGTGTGTCTGTGTGTCTGTGTGTCTGTGTTCTGTGTGTCTGTGTGTCTGTGTGTGTGTGTCTGTGTCTGTGTGTCTGTGTGTCTGTGTGTCTGTGAGTCTCTGTGTCTGTGTGTCTGTGTGTCTGTGTGTCTGTGTGTCTGTGTGTCTGTGTGTCTGTGTGTCTGTGTGTCTGTGTGTCTGTGTGTCTGTGTGTCTGTGTCTGTGTGTCTGTGTGTCTGTATGTCTGTGTGTCTGTGTGTCTGTGTGTCTGAGTGTCTGTGTGTCTGTGTCTGTGTGTCTGTGTGTCAGTGTCTGTGTCTGTGTGTCTGTGTCTGTGTCTGTGTGTCTGTGTGTCTGTGTGTCTGTGTGTCGTGTGTCTGTGTGTCTGTGTGTCTGTGTGTCTGTGTGTCTGTGTGTCTGTGTGTCTGTGTGTCTGTGTTGTCTGTGTGTCTGTGTGTCTGTGTGTCTGTGTGTCTGTGTGCTGTGTGTCTGTGTGTCTGTGTGTCTGTGTACTGTGTGTCTGTGTGTCTGTGTGTCTGTGTGTCTGTGTGTCTGTGTGTCTGTGTGTCTGTGTGTCTGTGTGTCTGTGTGTCTGTGTGTCTGTGTGTCTGTGTGTCTGTGTGTGTCTGTGTGTCTGTGTGTCTGTGTGTCTGTGTGTCTGTGTGTCTGTGTGTCTGTGTGTCTGTGTGTCTGTGTGTCTGTGTCTGTGTGTCTGTGTGTCGTGTCTGTGTGTCTGTGTCTCTGTGTGTCTGTGTCTGTGTGTCAGTCTGTGTGTCTGTGTGTCTGTGTTCTGTGTGTGTCTGTGTGTCTGTGTGTCTGTGTGTCTGTGTGTCTGTGTGTCTGTGTGTCTGTGTGTCTGTGTGTCTGTGTGTCTGTGTGTTTGTGTCTGTGTGTCTGTGTGCTGTGTTGTGTGTGTCTGTGTGTCTGTGTGTCTGTGTGTCTGTGTGTCTGTGTGTCTGTGTGTCTGTGTGTCTGTGTCTTGTGTGTCTGTGTGTCTGTGTGTCTGTGTGTCTGTGTGTCTGTGTGTCTGTGTGTCTGTGTGCTGTGTGGTGTCTGTGTGTCTGTGTGTCTGTG
>JARFJB010001501.1:380000-385000 GCA_036346205.1 Vesta saturnalis | reverse complement strand
TGTGTCTGTGTCTTGTGTCTGTGTGTCTTGTGTCTGTCTGTGTCTGTGTGTCTGTGTCTGTGTGTCTGTGTGTCTGTGTGTCTATGTGTGTCTGTGTGTCTGTGTGTCTGTGTCTGTGTGTCTGTGTCTGTGTCTGTGTCTGTGTGTCTGTGTTCTTGTGTCTGTGTGTCTGTGTGTCTGTGTGTCTGTGTGTCTGTGTCTGTGTCTGTGTGTCTGTGTGTCTGTGTGTCTGTGTGTCTGTGTGTCTGTGTGTCTGTGTGTCTGTGTGTCTGTGTCTGTGTGTCTGTGTGTCTGTGTGTCTGTGTTTGTCTGTGTGTCTGTGTGTCTGTGTGTCTGTGTGTCTGTGTGTTTGTGTCTGTGTTTGTGTGTCTGTGTGTTGTGTTCTGTGTGTCTGTGTGTCTGTGTGTCTGTGTTCTGTGTGTCTGTGTGTCTGTGTGTCTGTGAGTCTGTGTGTCTGTGTGTCTGTCTGTGTGTCTGTGTGTCTGTGTGTCTGTGTGTCTGTGTGTTTGTGTGTCTGTGTGTCTGTGTCTGTGTGCCTGTGTGTCTGTGTGTCTGTGTGTCTGTGTGTATGTGTGTCTGTGTGTCTGTGTGTATGTGTGTTTGTGTCTGTGTGTCTGTGTGTCTGTGTGTCTGTGTGTCTGTGTTCGTGTGTCTGTGTGTCTGTGTGTCTGTGTGTCTGTGTGTGGTCTGTGTTCTGTGTGTCTGTGTGTCTGTGTTCTGTGTGTCTGTGTGTCTGTGTTGTTGTGTGTCTGTGTGTCTGTGTGTCTGTGTGTCTGTGTGTCTGTGTGTCTGTGTGTCTGTGTCTGTGTGTTTTGTGTCTGTGTTCTGTGTGTCTGTGTGTCTGTGTGTCTTGTGTCTGTGTTCTGTGTGTCTGTGTGCCTGTGTGTCTGTGTGTCTTGTGTGTCTGTGTGTCTGTGTGTCTGTGTGTCTGTGTGTCTGTGTGTCTGTGTGTCTGTGTGTCTGTTGCTGTTCTGTGTGTCTGTGTGTCTGTGTGTCTGTGTATATGTGTCTGTGTGTCTGTGTGTCTGTGTGTGTGTGTTGTGTGTCTGTGTGTCTGTGTGTCTGTGTTCTGTGTGTCTGTGTGTCTGTGTGTCTGTGTGTCTGTGTGTCTGTGTTCTGTGTGTCTGTGTGTCTGTGTGTCTGTGTGTCTGTGTGTCTGTGTGTCTGTGTGTCTGTGTGTCTGTGTGTCTGTGTGTCTGTGTGTCTGTGTGTCTGTGTGTCTGTTGTCTGTGTGCCTGTGTGTGTCTGTGTTCTGTGTGTCTGTGTGTCTGTGTGTCTGTGTGTCTGTGTGTCTGTGTCTGTGTTCTGTGTGTCTGTGTGTCTGTGTGTCTGTGTGTCTGTGTGTCTGTGTGTCTGTGTGTCTGTGTGTTGTGTGTTGTGTGTCTGTGTGTCTGTGTGTCTGTGTGTCTGTGTGTTCTGTGTTCTGTGTGTCTGTGTGTCTGTGTGTCTGTGTGTCTGTGTGTCTGTGTGTCTGTGTGTCGTGTCTGTGTGTCTGTGTTCTGTGTGTCTGTGTGTCTGTGTCTGTGTGTCTGTGTGTCTGTGTGTCTGTGTGTTGTGTGTCTGTGTGTCTGTGTGTCTGTGTGTTCTGTGTGTCTGTGTGTCTGTGTGGGGGGGGGTTTTTTTTTTGTCTGTGTGTCTGTGTGTCTGTGTGTCTGTTCTGTGTTTGTGTTGTTCTGTGTGTCTGTGTCTGTGTGTCTTGTCTGTGTTTTTGTCTGTGTGTCTGTGTTTGTGTCTGTGTTCTGTGTTTTTGTGTGTCTGTGTGTCTGTGTGTCTGTGTGTCTTGTTTGTGTCTGTGTGTCTGTGTCTGTGTTTGTGTTGTCTGTGTCTGTGTGCTTGCTTGTTGTCTGTGTGTTGTGTGTCTGTGTGTCTGTGTGTCTGTGTGTCTGTGTGTCTGTGTGTCTGTGTGTGTTTGTGTCTTTGTTGTGTCTTGTTTGTGTCTGTGTTGTGTGTCTGTGTGTTGTGTGTCTTGTGTTGTGTCTTTGTCTGTGTGTCTGTTGTCTGTGCTGTGTCTGTGTGTCTGTGTGTCTGTGTGTCTTGTGTCTTGTGTTTGTGTCTGTGTGTGTCTGTGTCTGTGTGTCTTGTGTCTTGTGTCTGTGTCTGTGTGTCTTGTTGTGTTCTGTGTCTGTGTCTGTGTGTTGTGTCTGTGTGTCTGTGTGTCTGTGTGTCTGTGTGTCTGTGTGTCTGTGTCTTGTGTCTGTTCTGTTGTTGTTGTGTGTCTTGTGTCTGTGTGTCTGTGTCTGTGTGCTGTGTGTCTGTGTCTTGTGTCTGTGTGTCTGTGTGTCTGTGTCTGTGTGTTGTGTGTCTGTGTGTCTGTGTGTCTGTGTGTCTGTGTGTCTGTGTGTCTGTGTTGTGTGTCTGCTGTCTTGTTCTGTGTCTTGTGTCTGTGTCTGTGTTCTGTTGTGTCTGTGTGTCTGTGTGTCTGTTGTGTGTCTGTGTGTCTGTGTGTGTCTGTGTGTCTGTGTGTGTCTGTGTGTCTGTTGTCTTGTGTCTGTGTGTCTGTGTGTCTTGTTTGTTGTTGTTGTCTATGTGTCTGTGTGTCTTGTCTGTGTCTATGTGTCTTGTGTCTGTGTCTTGTGTCTGTGTGTCTGTGTTGTCTTGTGTCTTGTGTCTGTGTTTGTCTTGTGTTTGTTCTGTGTGTCTGTGTGTCTGTGTGTCTGTGTTTGTGTCTGTGTGTCTGTGTGTCTGTGTTTGTCTGTGTGTCTGTGTGTCTGTGTGTCTGTGTTCTGTGTGTCTGTCTGTGTTCTGTGTGTCTGTGTGTCTGTGTGCTGTGTGTCTGTGTGTCTGTGTGTCTGTGTGTCTGTGTGTCTGTGTGTCTGTGTCTGTGTGTCTGTGTCTGTGTGTCTGTGTGTCTGTGTCTGTGTCTGTGTGTCTGTGTGTTTGTGTCTGTGTGTCTGTGTGTCTGTGTGTCTGTGTCTTGTGTCTGTGTGTCTGTGTTGTCTATTTTGTCTGTGTCTATGTGTCTGTGTGTCTGTGTGTCTGTGTGTCTGTGTGTCTGTGTGTCTTGTGTCTGTTGTCTGTGTGTCTGTGTGTCTGTGTGTCTGTGTCTGTGTCTGTGTGTCTGTGTGCTGTGTGTCTGTGTGTCTGTGTGTCTGTGTGTCTGTGTCTGTGTGTCTTGTGTCTGTGTCTGTGTGTCTGTGTCTGTGTCTGTGTTCTGTGTGTCTGTGTGTCTGTGTGTCTGTGTGTCTGTGTGTCTGTGTGTCTGTGTGTCTGTGTCTGTGTGTCTGTGTGTCTGTGTCTGTGTGTCTGTGTGTCTGTGTCTGTGTGTCTGTGTGTCTGTGTGTCTTGTGTCTGTGTGTCTGTGTGTCTGTGTGTCTGTGTGTCTGTTGTCGTGTCTGTGTGTCTGTGTGTCTGTGTGTCTGTGTCTGTGTCTGTGTGTCTGTGTGTGTCTGTGTGTCTGTGTGTCTATGTCTGTGTCGTGTGTGTCTGTGTGTGTCTGTGTGTCTGTGTGTCTGTGTCTGTGTCTGTGTCTTGTGTCTGTGTGTCTGTGTGTCTGTGTCTGTGTGTCTGTGTGTCTGTGTGTCTTGTGTCTTGTGTCTGTGTTCTGTGTGTCTGTGTGTCTGTGTGTCGTGTCTGTGTCTGTTGTCTGTTGTGGTCTGTTCTGTCTGTGTTGTGTGTCTGTGTGTCTGTGTTGTTCTGGTGTGTCTGTGTCTGTGTGTGTCTGTGTCTGTGTGTCTGTGTGTCTGTGTGTCTGTGTGTTGTGTCTGTGTTCTGTGTTTGTGTGTGTGTGTCTGTGTGTCTGTGTGTCTGTGTGTTGTGTGTCTGTGTCTGTGTGTCTGTGTGTTTGTGTCTGTTGTTTCTGTGTGTCTGTGTGTTGTGTGTTGTGTGTTTGTGTCTGTGTGTCTGTGTGTCTGTGTTGTGTGTGTGTCTGTGTCTGTGTGTCTGTGTGTCTGTGTTCTGTGTGTCTGTGTGTCTGTGTGTCTGTGTGTCTGTGTTGTGTCTGTGTGTCTGTGTGTCTGTGTGTCTGTGTGTTGTCTGTGTGTCTGTGTGTCTGTGTGTCTGTGTGTCTGTGTGTCTGTGTGTCTGTGTGTCTGTTGTGTCTGTGTGTCTGTGTCTGTGTGTCTGTGTCTGTGTTGTGTCTGTGTCTGTGTCTGTGTCTGTGTGTCTGTGTTCTGTGTGTCTGTGTGTCGTGTGTCTGTGTGTGTCTGTGTGTCTGTGGGGCTGTGTATCTGTGTGTCTGTGTTTCTGTGTGTCTGTGTGTCTTTGTTTCTGTGTGTCTGTGTGTCTGTGTCTGTGTGTCTGTGTGTCTGTGTGTCTGTGTTGTCTGTGTGTCTGTGCTGTGTCTGTGTGTCTGTGTGTCTGTGTGTCTGTGTGTCTGTGTGTCTGTGTCTGTGTGTCTGTGTGTGTCTGTGTGTCTGTGTGTCTGTGTGTCTGTGTCTGTGTGTCTGTGTGTCTGTGTGTCTGTGTGTCTGTGTGTCTGTGTGTCTGTGTGTCTTGTGTGTTTGTGTCTGTGTCTGTGTGTCTGTGTCTGTGTATGTGTGTCTGTTTGTCTGTGTGTCTGTGTGTCTGTGTGTCTGTGTGTCTGTGTGTCTGTGTGTCTGTGTGTCTGTGTGTCTGTGTATCTGTGTGTCTGTGCGTCTGTGTGTCTGGTGTCTGTGTTTCTATCTGTCTGTGTGTCTGTGTGTCTATGTGTCTGTGTCTGTGTGTCTGTGTGTCTGTGTGTCTGTGTGTCTGTGTGTCTGTGTGTCTGTGTGTCTGTCTGTGTCTGTCTGTGTTCTGTGTGTCTGTGTGTCTGTGTGTCTGTGTGTCTGTGTGTTGTGTGTCTGTGTGTCTGTGTGTCTGCCTGTCTGTGTGTCTGTGTGTCTGTGTGTCTGTGTTCTGTGTCTGTCTGTTCTGTGTGTCTGTGTGTCTGTGTCTGTGTGTCTGTGTGTCTATGTGTCTGTGTGTCTGTGTGTCTGTGTTTTGTGTCTGTGTGTCTGTGTCTGTGTGTCTGTTTGTCTGTGTGTCTGTGTGTCTGTGTGTCTGTGTGTCTGTGTGTCTGTGTGTCTGTGTGTCTGTGTTGT